>JAJHUT010000060.1:0-122651 GCA_020916435.1 Oxytropis ochrocephala
GTGAGCTGGCTTTGTTATTTCAACCGAGGTGTTTTTAGTGCCATTTCTATCCTTAATGTTTTCCTTCACATTATATTACTTGTGTTAAGAGACTCACCCTAGCCGCTTTTGTTCGCTGCTCTGGCGTGGCAGCTTGCAGTGCGCATGAGTGATGGTAGGCCTAGCTCAAGGTGAGTCGTGCCGCTTCGGTCATGTAACACTGGGTCAGCCGGTAGTCTATTTTGTGTTGTTTAGGCCGAACTTGTGTATATTTTGATAGATAGTCTTTGAGCTAGAAAACTACCATTATTTTGTGTAACTATTACTATGTAATATGACCTTGATGTGTATCGCCGAGGTGCCTTATATGATGACGGGTGAGACCACTTTGCCGTGGTGATGCGTATGATAATATGCTTGTATGATCTTGTGAAACTATTTGAACTTAATTGAATTTCATTTTCATTTTAATCCACTAAATGTAGCACTCCTTCGAGGTGGATTTATGAAACTACGATTTAAATTTTAGTAGGCCGATTGATTAGAATAAGGGTGTTACATTGTTGGTATCAGAGCATAAGTTCGGTCTTGTCATCTCACCAAGTAGTTAGTCTAAGTGTCTTAAGCCTCGAGTCTTAGGCTCGTTCTAAACCATTCTTGATTGTGTGATCAGTGAAGTAGAAATGGTCGGAAGTCTTTGGAAGAAATGATGTTGCTATAGTCGCTAGCTGCGAGGCGATGGCAATCGCTTTGGGAATCGACCTCAGCGGAATCGCCGAGGATCTTTGGAGCTCGCGAAGGCTTGCTACTTTCCGGAGGAGAATCCTCCTACCTTCAAGGAGGTATGATCCTGATGGGGCTCTAGTATGGTTGAAAGAAATAGAGAGGATATTGAGTGATGGATTGCAATCGATGAGCAAAAGGTGAGCAGTTTGGGACTCATATGCTCAGAAGAAAGCTTTAACGATGGTGGCTTCGAATCTCTTCAAAGATTGGAGGTCTTTGAGGAAGCGGATTACATGGGATATTTTCAAGAGGGAGTTCATGAGGAAGTATTACCCGCAGGATGTGAAAGGAAAGAAGGAAATGGAATTCTTGGAGCTCAAGCAAGGTAACCCGGCAGTGTATGTTCGAGTATGCCGCAAGTTCTCCGAGCCGGGCAAAGTTTTATCCCCATTACACCTGGAGCTACCTTTGAGTTCTCCAAGTGTATTAAGTTTGAGAAACGGTTTGAAGCCCGAGATCAAGCGGGCCATTGGGTATCAAAGGATAAGTGGTGTTTTTCTCGAGTTGGTGGACCGCTGCGAATTTATGAAGAAGATAGTATGGCTATTGGCCAGAATTTGGGAAGGATAAGAAGACCTTCCAACCTCGGAACCAGTTGGAAGCCTTATGGCTGCCTCCGTGGTAGAGGAAAGTGGAAACTCTGCAGGGAGAGGAAAGCCAAGTAGGGAGATGCTCTGCTATTTCGACTTTGTTACAAATGTGGATTGCCTGGGCACAAGGCAAAGGAGTGCAAAGGTGAGGTGAAGAGGTGTTATAGGTGTGGTGGAGAGGCCACCTATCTGTGAGTGTGGGCAAAGGGAGATAGTTTGCTTCAATTGTGGAGAGTTGGGACACATCGCCCTAAGTGTCTAAGCCAAAGCAAGAGAAAGGCGTGGGGAAAGTGTTTGCGCTTATTTGGGTCCGAGGTGGTGAATGAAATCAAAGGTACGTGTTATATCAACTGTTCCTCTAGTTGCAATTATAGATATTGGTGCAACTCATTCATTCGTTTTACGCCATGTGTGCTAATGATCGAGTTTAGTATTGTCTTCATTGGGAAGGGAGATGGTCATTGACACTCCGGCCATGGGTTGATGACTACCTCTGCGGTATGTTCAAGTGCCCACCGATTGTCTTCTACAGGACTTCTTTGTTAACTTAATTTGTTTACCACTGTAGGAATGGACGTCATCCTTGGTATGGGTGGTTGGTAGACAACCATGTTCATATCCATTCTTACCGGTGAGATCGGTTAGTTTTCCAGCTGCCGAGGTGAGAGAATCGGCTTTACTTCCTCGCTAAGCAAGTGCGCAAGTTGTTGGGAGAAGCGGGTTACTCTGTTTGCATTATGGGCGTCGTTTGCAGTAGAAGTCAAGTTAAGATTGAAGATATGCCGGTGGTCGAGAGAGTTTGTCGAGGTGTTTCTGAAGAAATACCGATGTTCCACCGAGAGAGAGATCGAGTTCACCATGTAGAGTTGATTCACCGAACAAGTAGGTGTCTATGGCACCTTATAGGATGTCCGCATCAGAAGTTGTCATTGAAAAAGAAACAGATTAGAAGAATTGCTAGAAAGGAAATTTGTAAGACCAAGTGTGTCACCATGGGAGCACTGTGTGTTGCTCGTGAAGAAGAAAGATGGAAGCATGAGGTTGTGCGTGGACTACGCACGGTTGAACAAGGTTACAATTAAGAACAAGTATCCACTACCAAGAATTGACGACTTAATGGATCAATTGGTAGGTGCTCAAGTATTTTCAAAGATTGATTTGAGGTGAGCTACCATCAAATCAAAGTGAAGAACGAAGACGCACCAAAGGCGGCTTTAGAACTTCGGTATGGACACTACGAGTACTTAGTAATGCCATTCGGTGTCACTAATGCTCCTGTGGGTATTCATGGAGTATATGAATCGATCTTCCATGAGTACTTAGATCGGTTTGTGGTAGTGTTCATAGACGATATTTTGGTCTACTCCAAGTGCAGAAGACCATGCCGAGCACTTAAGGATAGTCTTTGGAGGTTACGGAAGGAGAAGAAGTTATATGCGAAGCTATCCAAGTGTGAGTTTTGGTTGAGAAGTGAGTTTCCTAGGCCATGTGATTTCCAAAGGGATTGCGGTGGACCCTTCAAAGATTGAAGCTGTGTTGAGGTGGGAGACACCCAAGTCGGTCACCGAAGTGAGGAGCTTCTTGGGGCTAGTAGGTTACATTACAGAAGATTCATTGAGGTTTTCACAAATTGGCGTTGCCATTAACCCAATTGACTTGTAAAGATAGGGCTTTCGTGTGGGATGTCCGATGTGAAGAGAGTTTCAAGAGTTGAAGAGGAGATTGACAAGCGCCGCCAATCTTAGCGTTGCCTAATCGAGGAGAGAGCCTTTTGTGATTTATTGTGATGCATCTAAGTTAGGTTTGGGATTTTGTGTGTTGATGCAAGGTAAAGTAGTGGCGTATGCTTCAAGGCAATCAAGACTCATGAGAAGAATTACCCCACTCATGATTTAGAGCTAGGCTGTAGTGGTGTTTGCATTGAAGATATGGAGGCATTACCTTTATGGTTCAAGGTTCGAGGTGTTTAGTGATCACAAGAGCTTGCAGTACTTGTTTGATCGTAAGGAGGCTGAATATGAGGCGAGAGGAGATGGTTGGAGTTATTGAAGGACTATGACTTGGCCCGAACTATCACCGAGGAAGGCCAATGTTGTAGGCGAGCGCGCCGAGTAGGAAATCTGCGCATGTCATCAATGATGGTAAAGGAGCTGGAACCGATTGAGCAGTTTAGGGATTTGAGCTTTGGTATATGAAGTAACACCTCGGAGTGTTAAGTTGGGGATCTTGAAGATCACCAATGAGTTCATGGTTAGTATAAAGGGAAGCCTGAAGGTTGATGTGAAGTTGGTTGATGTGTTTGTAAGTGTTGGCCGAAGGCGATAACAAAGATTTTGAGTTGGATGCGCAAGGTTTGTTAAGGTTCGGAGAGGACGGATATGTGTACTGATGATGAAGAGATCAAGAAGGCTATTCTGCGGAGGAGTTGTCGCGAAGTCGGTTGAGTATCCATCCGGGGGGCTACGAAGATGTACCAAGACTTGAAGAAATTATTAAGTGGCGGGGAATGAAGAAGGATGTAGCTCGTTTCGTTTATGCGTGTTTGACTTGCGGAGAAGTCAAAGGTAGAGCACCGTAAGCCGCGAGGTTGATGCAACCGTTGCATATTCACGAATGGAAGTGGGACAAACATTTCCATGGACTTTATAGCAAGGGTTGCGAGGACAACAAGAGGATTTGACACCATTTGGGTGATTGTTGATAGGTCGACAAAGTCATCACACTTTATTCCTATTAACATCACTTACCCAGTGCCGAGGTTAGCAGAAATTTATATCAATGTCATTGTGAAGCTTCATGGAATTCCTTTAAGTATTGTTTCAGACAGAGATCCAAGGTTTACCTCAGAATTTTGGAAGAGCTTGCAAGAGGCGTTGGGTTCCAAGTTGCGTTTGAGCTTCGCAGATACCATCCTCGACTCGATGGTCAATCCAGAGAGACTATCCAATCCTTAGAAGACTTATTGAGGGCTTGTGTGTTGGGAGCGAGGAGGTGCGTGGGACTCGTATCTACCATCGATAGAATTCACTTACAACAACGCGG
Organism: Oxytropis ochrocephala; assembly: GCA_020916435.1. Classification (NCBI taxonomy): domain Eukaryota; kingdom Viridiplantae; phylum Streptophyta; class Magnoliopsida; order Fabales; family Fabaceae; genus Oxytropis; species Oxytropis ochrocephala. The sequence goes on from JAJHUT010000060.1 coordinate 4,398, forward strand.
TCATCATTCAAGTATTGGAATGGCACCATTTGAAGCATTGTATGGCGTAGGTGTAGGACTCCACCGTGTTGGCATGAAAGCAGGAGAGAGGGTTGTGTTAGGACCCGAGGTTGGTTAGAGAGACTACCGAGAAGGTTAAGATGATCGAGAGAAGATGAGGGCATCACAAAGCGGACAAAGAGTTACCATGACAAGAGAAGGAAGGACTTAGAATTTCAAGCCGGTGACCATGTATTCCTTAGAGTCACCTGTGGCGGATGGAGTTGGGACGAGCTCGAGGTCCAAGAAACTGTCACCTCGTTTCATTGGACCCTATCAAATCTTAGAGAGAGTTGGGAAGGTGGGCGTCAATTACCACCGCCACCTAATCACAATCTCCGCACGATGTGTTCCATGTATCTCGGTGAGGAAGTATGTTCTCGACCCGCCCCATGTCATTCAAATGGATGATGTGCAAGTGAGAGACGACCTCTTTGTGGAGACAATGCCAATCGAATTGAAGACCGAGAAGTAAAGACTCTTAGGGAAAAGAAATCAAGTTAGTGAAGGTGGTTTGGGTAGGAGGCTGTGGTGAGCATGCTACTTGGGAGCTAGAGAGCAAGATGAAGGAAGCCTATTCCGAAATTTGTTTGATTGAGGTAAGATTACGAGGACGTAATCTCCTAAGTAGGGAGAGTTGTAACACCCCAAATAATTCAATTAATTAACTTAGTTGAGTTATTAAGGGTTTGCAACACTTTAACTTTTAAGTCAAATAATTTATTAAGTGAGTGTTAATCATGTGTTACCCTTAGTAAAGTGTCTAAGTAGGAGGGTGGGGAAGTGGAAGCCCACGGCCTAAACAAGGCAAGGCCCATTTAAGTCCCTTTAGGACACATTAAATGGTGCTTTGAAGGAACATTCCCATTGAGTTCAAAAATTTAGTTAAGTTACCAAATTGAGAAGTAGAGAGAGAAGTGAGACCAAGAGAGAAGGAGGAGAAAACGAGCGTGGAGAGTCCAAGCTAGGAGAGGAGAGGAGAGCATTGTTGCTTTGTAGTTACTTGGAGAGTGAAGGAATCTCATTCTTCTCAAGTCATTAAGGTTAAGGGGTCTTCTAAGACTTGTAATGTTTTATGTTGTGTGCATTTTGGTGTGAGTGGTTTCTGAATCACCTTGCATGCATGTTTTATGTGTTGATCTTAACATGTTTTTTGTGTGTTCTTGCCTTTTGATGTGATTTGTGGTGAGGAACAGCGATGGATCAGCTTGGAAAGAGAGAGGGTGTAACACTCTCTGCATTGCAGTGGTATGAAGAGAGAGCATTGCATGGTGAAAGTGAAAATGAGCTTGCATGTAGAGTTAGGAAAAGATCGGAGAAATAGAGTGAGTATTCGAGTGTGCATGAGTGTGGTGAGCTAGAAGTGAGTTTGCATGTTGAGTCTAACTTAGGAAACGAGTAAGGAGTGGAATGGGAGTTAAGCGCCTTATTTACGCGCACAGAAAACCGAAGTGTTCTTCAACTAGAGTGAGAGAAACCGAGTTGAGGGAAGTCAACGTCTAGCCGTGTCTTAGTTGAGGGTGCGTTGGTGAGTTTGAGGGTGAGTGTGTGTCTAAATACCATAAGCGAAGGGTAAGGGCGCCTAAAAGCGAAGTGTATGTGTTTTCGCCTTAAGATTACCGAAACAGTAGAGATAGTGAACCGAGGTCCTTAGGCCCAGAGGTAGCGGCCACCGAGGTGAAACGCCCAAGTGCCTAAGTGTAGGTGAAATTTGAACACGGGAACACGGATGAGTGAATTCCCATGACTTAGGTGATTCTCGGTGTAAGGTAGTGCTTAAGCGGCGTGAGCACGTTACCGAGTTGAGGGTTGAGTGTGTTTAGCTGAAGGTACACACATAGTGTCCGAGGTGATGTCGAGGGTTTAGTCGAGGTACACATATAGTGTGCCGATGTGGTGATTTGGGCGCCGATGTCGTCTACCACATTGTGGGACGCCTTTGTAAGTGCCATTTAGCACCAATGTGTATAAGTGTTGGGCGATTAGGTCCATTTTGGTCCTTAGGGGACAAGTTGGTCCCTAAGTGTAGTTGTGGTCCTCGGTGTGACACTTAGTCCACCGTGAGTGCCGAGGTGATTGAGAGGTGCCGAGGTGATTGAGAGAGGTCGGTTGTAGGTCCTAGAGTGATTCTACGGTGTTGTAGGGTCGACCTTAGCACCGAGATGATGTCTAAGTGGTGTAGGCGTCATGTGGCGACCGGAGTAGAACGACGGTGAACGATGGTGTAAACTTTCACATACGCTATGATTTGATTTGTGTGTGATTGTATTTGTCATGAGTCACATGTTCATGTGCATATAACGACGGAGAGGTCTCGGCCTCGGATATGGTAAGACTTCGGTCTCCATATCAAAATAACGACGAGTTAACGACGAGAATGCCGACGGGCTAAATAACGACGGTGGAGGTACCTCATTGCATAAGGCCACGTGGTTGGGTTGCATTTCATGCATACATTACATGATTTAATGTATTTGGTGATTGATGATGTGTGTGATTGTTTGAGCTATCGGTGAGTGGCTTTGTTAAATTTGAACCGAGGTGTTTTTAGTGCCATTTCTATCCTTAATGTTTTCCTTCACATTATATTACTTGTGTTAAGAGACTCACCCTAGTTTGCTTTTGTTCGCTGCTCGTGGCAACTTGCGCAGTGCACGCATGAGTGATGGTAGGCCTAGCTCAAGTTGGTCGTGTCTGCTCTGGTCATGTAACACTGGGTTGGGGCCGAGTAGTCTATTTTGTGCTGTTTAGGCTGAACTTGTGTATATTTTGATAGATAGTCTTTGAACTGAAAACTACCATTATTTTGTGTAACTATTACTATGTAATATGACCTTGATGTGTACTAGCCGAGGTGCCTTATATGATGGGCTGAGACCCTTTTGCCGTGGTGATGCGTATGATAATATGCTTGTATGATACTGTGAAACTATTTCGAACTTAATTGAATTCTGTTTTCATTTTAATCACTAAATGTAGCACTCCTTTGAGTGGATTTATGAAACTCTGATTTAAATTTTAGTAGACCGATTGATTAGAATAAGGGGGTGTTACAACAACAAGGCTGTTGCGTGACAACAACACCCACGACATGCGTGCGGTGATCGTCTCTCTCAAAAAGACAACAAATGTCAAATATTTTGCACAAGTTTTAATGGGGTCCGAAAACAAGACATGTGATATCCCTATTAGTTAACTGCCTCGCCCATGCTTCAGAGGAGATAAGTTATCAATCTCAATTCCTGAAGAGGAGTATTTGACATGTTTGGGAAGAATGCAAAACACACCTTCATGGAAGGATTTTACTTTCAAAGGGAGACACACCTATCAAGTTAGCCGCGTTGAAATCTAAACTTCAAGCTATCCGCACCAATGTGTAAGTGGGGTCTAATTTCTCTAGGAAGAGGATATTATGAATTTTTCTTTTTTTGTGTGGATGATTTACGAAGAATTCAGTTGTACCCCACTTGGCAATGCAAGTTAGGTATGCTTCGTCTGTTTGTCTGACAGCCTAAGTGTAATCCTTCCAATATCAAACATACCAATGCTCAATGTTGGAGTAGGCTTACGGGACTGGCTCAAGAATATTGGAGACCCAAAATTCTTTTTGCAATTGCTACTTGTGTTGGAATCCCAATTAAACTAGATGATACAACAAGCAAAACCTCCTTTGATAGATCTTTTGGTCACTTTGCTTTCTTTGTTGGCATCGAGTATGAAAACTTGCCTTCTTTTTGCTCGAATTGCAATACTTCGTTGGACATGCCACTAGTGCTTGCAAAGGAAGGACTCTTCAGGTAAAACAAGTTTATGTCCCTAAGCGTAAAACTTCTAATAAAGAGCAACCTTCTCAGATACATCAGCAGCAAGGGGATTCTTCTAATAATGAGCATTTCTCCTGGACTCATCACAGCGTGAGGAACTCTTCTAACAATGCTCCGCAGATACATAAACAGCAAGGGGATCCCTCTCCAATTGAGACTAGAGAAAATGTCACGCACTCTACCGACGAATCAATTATCCCTGCCTTGATTACTGCGGATCTTGATAAGCCTTTGACCCAGCAGATGGATTATGTCCTCAAGAAGTCGGCTAGCACATATCCAGCTAGCCGAACTGGTAGTGATTCCACTCAACCTCCCACCACCAGGCCTGCTTCATTTTTTGTTCTTAGTTCTCCGGTGCTTACGCCCGCTTTAGGGGTGTCGGTGATCCCCTCTTCATCAAATAACTCTTTGGAGGAGCTTCATTCTTCTTCCACCTAATCTCCCACGACTCGGCTAGATGTCTCCTCTTCTAACGAAGTGGATGTACCTAACATGAGAATTTTAGGGAAGAAGTGGGGGGAAATCTCAGGTGAAGAGGATGTGTCTGCTGTCTTAGAATACGTTGCTACATCGAATCTGGTAGTTGAATCTGACATGAATATTTTAAGAAAGCTCTAGGTGGGTCTTAAGATGATGTTGGTGATCTCGTGACTTTCGACTCGCATGTAACATACGCATTTGAACGATTGTGTCAAGTCTCAAAAGAAGAAATTCATAAAAGCAGTTGGTCGTTGGCTAAAATACTCGCTCAAAAGCTAATTCTGTCTCTGAATCCTTTTAATCTGGTTTTGTTTCTAGCTTGTATATGTAGCTAGAGTATCTTTTATCATTTGTTAGTTAGATTGGTTATTTAGGTTTTTTGTCTAGCCTATAGGTTGCGATATTTTAGGGCTCTCTATTAGTGTTTATTTTTCTTTGATGGCAAGGGTTTTGGCCTAGCCCCCTTCGCTTTTCTCTGTTTTTTCCTTTTCCTTTTTAATAAATTGGCGCTCTGCTGTTTGTCTAAAAAAAGGATAATCAATATCGATTTTAGTCTCTGACAATTACAAAAATGTATTATTAGGGATAAACGAGCACATTCAATGGCCACTCTCTTAGTTTCCCTTCAGATTGAGTTGTTTACTCATTGATGTGTCAGGATAAATCGATGATGTGGCTATTATGAGACGGTTATGTGGCAATATTAATGGTTCAAATTTTAAAGTACTCATTTAAGTCCTTAATATTTCCATCTTTGGGCTAAATTTGTCCCTCATGCCTGAGTTATATTTACCTCTTCTTCTAATTCATTTAAGTATCCATTTAAGTCTCTAGCAATTTCAATTTTGGGCAAATTAGTCTCTCGTGTCTCACTTATATTTACCTCATCTTCTTCTTCTTCTTCTTCTTCTTCTTCTTCATTTAAGTACTCATTTAAGTCCCTAACATTCCCAAATTTGGGTCATATTAGTCTCTCGTGTTCGACTTATATTTACAACATATTCCTTTCCATTTTAACCTTAACCCCATTTTTTCACCACTAATCCATTTTCAGTGATGAAATACTTCCTGACCTCAATTTCAATTTCGTGTGTTTTTGTACGAATTCCATGACGAGCAACGTTGGGTCTATTGACTTTATGCCATTGACAAGTTGTAACCATAGTTAAGTTAGATGTTGACTATAGTTTGTATATAGGTTAACACCTAGTTAGTTAGTAACTTAATTAGTTAGCTTTCTATTATGGTTGGTTATTATTTAGATTTGAACTAATTGTATATTAGCTGATACATGTACATTGTTCATACTTGTAACTTCTCATTATTATAGAAATGAATTTCTCTTCAAGTTTTCTCTCTATTGTCTCTGTAATTCACTCCAATGGAAGTTCATCATCTTCTTTCCCAAAATTGAAGGGGGCCTTAGATTGGAAGTAGAGAGCTCTTGCCACATTGAGAAGATGCTGATGTTTGCTTTCCACTACAGAGTTTTTCTTAGGCATGTGAGGACAAGAAAGTTGATGGACAGTTCCCTCATCTTGTAGGAAGGTACTGAGGTCAATCTCTTTGGCATTGTCAGTTCTGATGGGCATGAGGATTTGAGTCTTGCCAAATTTGAAGAAATATTGAATGAGATGAATGGCTTCAGACTTGTTCTTCATCAAATGGACCCAAGTGAACCTGTTGCATCATCAACAATGGTGAGAAAATATTGTTGTTCTTCAGGTGTTGGCTTGTGGAAAGAACCCCACGCATCACAGTGAATGAGATCAAATGGAAAATAACAATGATTGTTGTTAGAATGGAATGGTAAACGATGCATTTTGGATAAAGGACAAATAGTACAAGATTCATCAATTCATCGAGTACTTTTCATCATGCTATGAGGATTCCTTTTCTACAACTTCTCAATACCTTCTCGATGTTCAAACTACTTAGAACGAGGCACCAAGTCAAAATCGTATAAAGCGGAGTGGTTTAGGTGTTGTTGTTGGGAAGGCAACAGTTGTGTAAACTGCCAATACATAGATTAACATGATTAGAAAGTTTAATGGGTGTTCATTTTTTAAGGTAATGGGTGTCTTGAACTTTCTTGGTTTCTTGGAGAGTTTATTTTGGTTGTGTTATGTTAATAATTTTGCCAATGAGTGTTCATTTCTATTCATAATTTGTAGTTGAAGCAATATCATTGCTCGTACTTTTGTTGCTTGATGAATGGTATGTGTAAACACCTTACAACAATATATAGAACATTCGCGAGCGATCACATACATGATTACGTAAGACGACTTCATACATCAACAAAGACAATCATAGTCCTTATTGAATGTAAATCATTACAAGTCGTACACCACAAGAATTTCGTGTTTTATTGGCGGATTTTTTCCGGCTATAAGTTTCCGGCAGATATATGCACCTTTCTGGCGGTTTTTTCCGGTCACTAGATTTCTGTGGAATTTGTGTCATTACCGGCGGATTTGGTTTATTCGGCGGTTTTTTTGAAGTTTCCAACGGATATTTCCCTCGCACACTTTTTTTTAAAAAAAACCGCCTGTAAGTGCAATTTCCGGTGGATACAGAAAATTCGGCGAGAAAAACTGAAATTCAAATTCCTCCGGTGACAAATATTTTCATGAATCAAATCGCGGTAATTTAGTAGTGGTTGTTGAAATTTGAAATCCATGATAACCTTTAAAATCCACCGATGATGTGAAACAAATTTTTGAATTAAAAAAACTGCCGGTATAGGTCATTTCCTGATGTGAGCCCACATGGAGCTTGGATGAAAACCACAAGGATAAAATAATCAAAAAATACCAAAATTCAAAGTCAAGGGAAAATACTTTAATGTGATTAATCTAATCATTAAGATCAAAAGCACATTAGAGGTGACCATGTACATAATAGGGATTGTTAGGATACCCACACCCTAGTGTCTCCTATGTTTTAGCTTTCTTTTAAAAATTGTAAAAGACTTGTAAATTGGAAGCCAATTGGCTTAGACTAGTTTTGGGCAAAAGGCCTTAGTTGTAATTGTGGATTTGAGATTTATATTGTGGATCTCGGATCCAGAAGGTCCATGATAAAAAACTTTATCCCTTAGTGTAATTAGGGAGAACTCTATGATGAATAAAATCATTTCTTCATTTTTGCAAATTTGAAAGCCTAGAGAGAAACCTAATGAGAGGTGAAAAGTGGCGAGTACATGCATATTAATTATTACATATTAGTTTATGCATATTAATTATTACATGCATATCGATTTCGAGCATCGTAAGTATTTCGTTAGAGGGAGGCCAGAATTTGCATCAAGCCAGAGACTTCTCTTCAATTCTAGTTAGTTATGAACTTATTAAATTTTATATATTAGTAAATTAGTTAGTAAAATTTGTTAATTCTGGATTTTTTTGGGTATTAATTCTAGTATGTTAATTCTGGCATGTTAAAAATAATATTTTTTGGTAGGAATAGGAAAAATGGTATGTTAGTTAATAAGTTAGTAAAATTTGTTGAAGGAAATAAATTTATTTGTTAGTAAAATATTTTTTGGAGGATATTAGTAAAATAATATGTAATTAGATATATTACTAGTTAATTAATGTATTGTTTTTAAAGGAAATAAATTTATTCGTTATTAGTTAATAGAAAGTTTGTAAAATTCGTAATAAACATTGTGAAATTGATAAATTAATATGACAACCCATAGTAGATTTAAGACACGGCGGATTTTAGATTTACCAATGGATTTTTCAAATTAAAAAAAAACATTAGCGGCAGATTTTGTGGTTCTTTCCGACGGAATTTGATCGGTATTAATCGACGGAAATTCGCGGAATACATTACCTATGAGCGTTTTTAGGTGGATTTTTTCGCACGATAATGTAGCATGCCGGCAGATTTCGTTAGTTTTAAATGGACATTTTCTGCGGTAAATCACGGTAACTCAAGTAAATTAACAACTATAATAGAAATACAACCAATATAAAAGGACTTCATAACATTAACGAAAGCCACACAATGCCTCCTTGAATATAACTCAGCCACGTGTATCTAAAAGAATGAGCAAAAATGAGATTGAAATCCCAGTAAATTTGTCCCTTATTCTTCAATTACGCAAGTTGTTTGACCACTTGCGATGGATAATTAAGTGGTGGAGTATTGTATTATTTTATAGGAAATGAGCTCGGTATCGTCTTAAGAGGGGGGCTAAAAATGGTGAGTAATTATAGACATGGGAAGTAGGTAAGTTATGTGATGGCTAAGTCCCACATCGCTGAGGAGAGCACATAGTGAGCTGAGACTCTGTTATAAAACCAACACCTATGTGTAGTATCAATTCATATCAATTTAATATTTAATATGTGGGTCATTGGCTCACACGATATTAAATTACTTATTTAACAGGTGTTGCCTGGCGCACCCCACCAAATTAGTTCAATGATTTTTAGGTGTGCCTTATAGACTAGTCAAACAAGCCCATAGTGAGCTTAGACTTTTGTTATAAAAGCAACACCCAAGTGTAGTATTTATTCTTATCAATTAAATTTAATATCTAATTTAATTTATTTTAATATTTTGGTCATTGGCTCACATGATTTTAAATTACTTATTCAAGGGGAGGGTTTGTTCGGTACCTAGATCTTGGAGTCGCTCCTCGATCCGGGGGTACTTGGATAAGATTTCCAGAATAAGATTGATTCCGGGCGCTCGACAGCTTGTACCTCGAGCTCGGTCTGAAGGAGATCTTCGGGCGTTCCACATTGGTTGGGGTACCTGCAAGACACTCCGACGCCCATTTGTAGTACCAATTCATATCAATTTAATTTAATATTTAATATTTGGCTCCCACGATATTAAATTTCTTATTTAAGGGGTGGGTTCATACATCTTGTGTCGCCAATGCGTTTTTCAACATGGATATTTAAGAAGAAGGGTTCATATGTCCCTTATTCATTATTCTTCAATTACGCAAGTTGTTTGACCATTTGCGATGAATAACTAAGTGGTGGAGTATTGTATTTTTGTATAGGAACAAAGCTTGATAGCGTCTTAAGAGGGGAGCTAAAAATGGTGAGTAATTACGGACATTGGAAGTAGGTAAGTTATGTGATGGCTAAGTCCCACATCGCTTAGGAGAGCATAGTGAGTGAGAATCATGTTATAAAACCAACGCCCATTTGTAGTACCAATTCATATAAATTTAATTTAATATTTAATATGTGGGTCATGGGCACACAAGATATTAAATTACTTATTTAAAAGGAGGATTCATACGTCTTGTGTAAGCCAACGCATTTTTCAACATGGTTATTTAAGTTTAAGGGTTCATATGTTCCTTGTTCTTCAATTACACAAGTTGTTTAACCACTTGCGATGGATAACTAAGTGGTGAAGACGTGGAGTATTGTATTATTGTAAGGGAAAGGAGCTCGATAACTTCTTAAGAGGGGGTCTTAATATGGTGAGTAATTACAGACATTGGAAGTAGGTAAGTTTTGTGATGGCTAAGTCCCACATCGCTCAAGAGAGCGCATAGTGAGCTGAGACTCTGTTATAAAACCAACGCCCATTTGTAGTACCAATTCATAACAATTTAATTTAATAGTTAATATTTAATATGTGGGTCATGGGATCAAACAATATTAAATTACTTATTTAAGGGGAGAGTTCATACGTCTTGTGTCGCCAATGCATTTTTCAACATGGTTATTTAAGTATAAGGGTACATATATCCTTTATTCTTCAATTACGCAAGTTGTTTGACCACTTGCAATTGATAACTAAGTGGCGGAGTATTGTATTATTGTATGGTAAATGAGCTCAATAGCGTCTTAAGAGGGGGGCTAAATATCGTGAGAAATTACAGACATGAGAAGTAGGTAAGTTATGTGATCGCTAAGTCCCACATCGTTGAGAGCGCATAGTGTAATCGAGACATTTGTTATAAACCAACGTATGTAGTATCAATTCATATCAATTTAATTTAATATTTAATATTTAATATGTGGGTCATTCGCTCACACGATATTAAATTACAATTCATTGGTGAGTAATTACACACATTGGAAATAGGTAAGTTATGTGATGGCTAAGTCCCACATCGCTTAGGAGAGCGCATAGTGAGCTGAGACTCTGTTATAAAACCAACGACCATTTGTAGTACCAATTCATATCAATTTAATTTAATATTTAATATGTGAGTCATGGTCTCACGATATTAAATTACTTATTTAATGGGAGGGTTAATACGTCTTGTGTCGCCAATGCATTCTTCAACAAGGTTATTTAAGCATAAGGGTTCATATCTTCAATTACGCTTGTTTGACCACTTGCGATGGATAACTAAGTGGTGGATTATTGTATTATTGTATGATAAATGAGCTCAATAGCGTCTTAAGAGGGGGGCTAAATATGGTGAGTAATTACAAACATGAGGAGTAGGTAAGTTATGTGATGGCTAAGTGTAACACCCCTTTTTTCCTAAGCGGAAAATTTAACACCAAAAATCAGAGTTTCAAAAACATTTTTCACTACACCCTCAAAGGATGCTATATTTTTCACCAATAAAACATTCACGGGTGATAGTAAGATTCACCATTAAGAATAGTGTAATACGTAACACGTTATAAATGGGACGAACCCTCAAAAACACCTGTTTAGTCTACATGACAGTAACTCTATCACCACGCAGCGGAATAAGATAAGGTTTCAAGATAATAATCATGACATCACAAAATAAAATCCAGCGATCAAATAATAAAGACAACTAATAAGACTAGTGTTCGTCCCCCCCTGAGTGCAACGTATCAGAGCGACGACACCGACTCGACTGGCGAAGGTAGACAAGCCTTCACATGCGGTCACCTGCACCTTACCAACATAGGGGTAACATTCAAACAGAAGGGGTGAGATATCTAACAATATAATAGCATGTATGATAGGCAATAAGCTAGAGTTACAGCAGCTATATCCACCACTTTACAACAACATCAATATACAACTATCAAGGAACATCACCAATGACATGAGTAAATGAATGAGATGCAACCCACACCAACGGGTATATGCATGCGGTACCGTTCATCACCATAAAATAGCCAACTAGGGCATCATCATCATCATCACTTATAGCTCTAAGGCCGAAGCCTTCAATCACCAAAATAATGCTTATGAGATGTATGCGACACCATGAACAATGCACCAGAGACAATCAACAACCATGACCATCTAAATTGACACAACAACACCAACTGGTCATAAACCCATCACCCATCACCTTAGTCAATAAAATAGACACATCACCTGTTATCGCATTACCACTAACACCGAAAGCACCAATAAGTTTACAAACAACATCAATATACAACAACATCACGGGTGCGGGGTTTCCTACAACGATTGCACCTACTTGGCGAATTATTTAAAATAGCAAACGACATCGAAAAGTTACAAAAGACCACTCGTTGGAAAGCTGCGGATGTGTAGTTTCTGAATATATCTTTAGAGTTTCAAAACAATGAGCCAATTAGTACAGTTTTTAGAAACAATCCGAATGGTTCCCAGATGGACAAATTCTGTCCTTCCACTTCAAATCACTCTAAACCGACTTAAACTTGACCAAATGGAACAAAACTTTAGCCCTAACAAAGAAATTTGAGTATAGTTTCTAATGGGACAAGAATCGTTCAAAATGGAGTTCAATTGGGGACACACGACTGAAACACTGAACCTATACCCAGTTTAATTCGTAAATTTGACGACTTGGGACACTCATAACTCGAGCTACACTACTCCAAATTTAACCAAACCAGTCATGAAAGTGACCAAAATTAAGTCTATTTTCTAACGAAAAAGTCCCATAATTTTTGGACAAACAGAAAGTTCCAAGTTTTAAAAACACAGAACCTAGGTCCAGAATGCTTCGAGAATATTACCTAACTTGTGGAGCCTATATCTAGAGCTACACACCTCCAAATGCGATCAAACCGGTGCCAAATAAACAAGTATTCAATCTAATTTTCAAAATGACAGATCACACAATTTTGCAATCAGTAAAACGTTCTCAGTCACTGAAATACCGAACCTATATCGAACATCTCAAAGCGATTGAATTCAACAACACAAATAACCATCACAATTCAGCCACCACTTCAAACAACATTCATAATTCACCAAATACACACCAAACACAATCAAGGAGGCAACATAGAGCCTATCTCCCACTTAACACCCATCATATACCCCATTATAAAGATAGAACCCCACCCTTACCTTAGAGTTTTGCCGAGTACAAGATTCTTTCCACGAAACTCCAAAGAACGACAGCAACAAGAGCTCCCTCTCCTTCTCTCCTTGAGCGCCGCTCCCTCTTCTCTCTTTCGCGATCTCCCTCTTTTTTTTTCTTTCCTTTTTCTTTTTCTCTCCAAAAGTGCATTGGCTCTAACCCTAGCGCCTATGGGTTCTTGGGTCACGGGCCTCTTTCTACCACTTACTTAATTACTAAACACCACCCCTTGATTTAAATGAATTACCATATTATTATTTTAATATGACTATACCAATACAATACCTGAATAATTTAATTAGATAATTAATTAAATTATTTGGGGCGTTACAACTCTCCCCCACTTAGAATATTTCGTCCTCGAAATTTACCTGATTCGAACAACTCGGGATAGGATTCCCGCATCTTGCTCCCCAGTTCCCACGTCATGCTCTTTCCAGCAGCTCCTAACCAGACTACTTTCACCAACGCAATCTCCTTGCCTCTTAGAACCTTCACCTCCCGATCTTCGATCCGTACAGGCATCGTCTCCACCGTGAGATTATCCCGTACCTTCACATCGTCCCTATGGATTACATGAGATGGGTCTGAAATGTACTTCCGAAGGTGCGACACGTGAAACACGTCATGCGAGTTCGAAAGGTTAGGCGATAAGGCCACCCTATAAGCAACATTTCCAACTCTCTCCGAAATCTGATACGGGCCAATGAAACGAGGAGTGAGCTTCTTCGACTTCAAAGCACGACCAACACTGGTCACCGGGGTGACCCTCAAGAATACATGCTCACTCGCTTGAAACTCTAAACTCTTCCTCCGCTTGTCGTGATAACTCTTCTGTCGACTCTGCGAAGCCCTCATCTTTTCAAGGATCAACTTCACCTTCTCAGTTGTCTCGCGAACAATCTCCGGTCCAAGCACCACACTCTCGAACTAATCTAGCAATACTTTGATTGTTAAAGGACACTACGACTGGACAACTTGGTTGGACAGACCGAACTGCTCTGATACCACTAATGTAACACCCCTTTTTTTCTAAGCGGAAAATTTAACACCAAAAATCAGAGTTTCAAAAACATTTTTCACTACACCCTCAAGGGATGCTACATTTTTCACCAATAAAACATTCACGGGTGATAGTAATATTCACCATTAAGAATAGCGTAATACGTAACACGTCATAAATGGGACGAACCCTCAAAAACACCTGTTTAGTCTACTTGACAGTAACTCTATCACCACGCAGCGGAATAAGATAAGGTTCCAAGATAATAATCATGACATCACAAAATAAAATCCAGCGATCAAATAATAAAGACAACTAATAAGACTAGTGTTCGTCCCCCCCCCCCTGAGTGCTACGTATCAGAGCGACGTCACCGACTCGACTGGCGAAGGTAGACAAACCTTCACACGCGGTCACCTGCACCTTACCAACATAGGGGTAACATTCAAACAGAAGGGGTAAGATATCTAACAATATAATAGCATGTATGATAGGCAATAAGCTAGAGTTACACTGGAAGACTATATCCACCACTTTACAACAACATCAATATACAACTATCAAGGAACATCACCAATGACATGAGTAAATGAATGAGATGCAACCCACACCAACGGGTATATGCATGCGATGCTGTTCATCACCATAAAATAGCCAACTAGGGCATCATCATCATCGCCTATAGCTCTATGGCCGAATCCTTCAATCACCAAAATAATGCTTATGAGATGTATGTGACACCATGAACAATGCACGAGAGACAATCAACAACCATGACCATCTAAATTGACACAACAACACCAACATCAACAAGCGGTCATAGACCCATCACCCATCATCTTAGTCAATAAAATAGACACATCACCGTTATCGCATTACCACTAACACCGAAAGCACCAATAAGTTTACAAACAACATCAATATACAACAACATCACGGGTGCATGGTTTCCTACAACAAATGCACCTACTTGGCGAATTATTTAAAATAGCAAGCGACATCGAAAAGTTACAAAAGACCACTCGTTGGAAATCTGCAGATGTGTAGTTTCGAATATATCTTTAGAGTTTCAAAACAATGAGCCAATTAGTACAGTTTTTTAGAAACAATCCGAATGGTTCTCGGATGGACATTTACATCCTTCCACTTCAAATTACTCTAAACTGACTTAAACTTGACCAAATGGAACAAAACTTTAGCCCTAACAAAGAAATTTGAGTATAGTTTCTAAAGAATCGTTCAAAACGGAGTTCAATTGGGGACACATGGCCTGAAACACTGAACCTATACCCAGTTTAGTTCCAGAAATTTGACCTGAATTGGGACACTCATAACTCGAGCTACACTACTCCAAATTTAACCAAACCAGTGCCAAAGTGACCAAAATTAAGTCTATTTTCGAACGAAATAAGTCCCATAATTTTTGGACAAACAAAAAGTTCCCAGTTTTAAAAATACAGAACCTAGGTCCAGAATGCTTCCAGAATATTACCCTAACTTGTGGAGCCTATATCTAGAGCTACATACCTCCAAATGCAATCAAACCGGTGCCAAATAAACAAGCATTCAATCTAATTTTCAAAATGACAGACTACATAATTTTTCAATCAGTAAAACGTTCCCAGTCCCTGAAATACCGAACCTATATCAAAACATCTCAAAACAGTGAATTCAACAACACAAATAACTATCACAATTCAGCCACCAATTCAAACAACATTCATAATTCACCAAATACACACCAAACACAATCAAGGAGGCAACATAGAGCCTATCTCCCACTTAATACCCATCATATACCCCATTATAAAGATAGAACCCCACCGTTATCTTAGAGTTTTGCCGAGTACAAGATTCTTTCCACGAAACTCCAAAGAACGAGCAAAGCAACAAGAGCTCCTCTCCTTCTCTCCTTGAGCGCGCTCCTCTTCTCTCTTTTCGCGATCTCCTCTTTTTGTTCTTTCCTTTTTTTTTCTCTCCAAATGTGCATTGGCTCTAACCCTAGCGCCTATATTATGGGTTCTTGGGTCACGGGCCTCTTTCTACCACTTACTTAATTACTAAACACCACCCCTTGATTTAAATGAAGTACCATATTATTATTTTAATAATATTTTTGAGAAATGGAATTACTCGATATATGACGTGTGAATAAAGGGTAGAATAGGGTGTTACATTAGTGGTATCGAGCGATTCGATCTGTCTGGTAGGTGGTTGAGTCGTCAAGTATGACTATTCCAATACAATACCTGAATAATTTATTTAGATAATTAATTAAATTATTTGGGGCGTTACACTAAGTCCCACATCGTTGAGGAGAGAGCATAGTGAGTTTAGACGCTATTATAAAACCAACGTCCATATGTAGTATCAATTTAATTTAACATTTAATATTTAATATGTGCGACATTGGCTCACACGATATTAAATTACTTATTTAAGGGGATGGTTCGTACGTCTTGTGTCGCCAATGTTTTTTTCAACATGGATATTTAAGAATAAGGGGGAAGACTAGAATATGAAACGCCCCGAGGAGGGGGGTGAGCCTGAGGGGCAATAAGCAAAGCCGAGGGAGAGTTAAGACCCAACCTATAGAGTGCCTCAGCCACGCTAGCTCGGGTGCCCGAGCCCATGAGGTTGCTAGAGGGGCCAAAGGCAGCCGAGGGAACAAGTGGTCGAGGTTAGGCAGGCTTTCTTGGAAGGCACTAGGGAAGGACGTGGACAGCACTCTCCACACAAAACCGGGGGGATATCACCTCCCAAAGTGGAAGAGCCTCAAAACCAAGAGATATCACCTCTCTTGAATAACTTGGGATCACACCCAATAAAAGAAATATAAAGATTAAAATAATACACTCAATAGTGTAGATAGTGAACAAATTGAAGCACAATACAACTCAAACTATATGGAATATTGGTGTTGGAAAAAAGCATGTGCAAGTATACATAGTCCAAAACAAGTAGTATAAAAGATCGAACCCACAGAGATTGAAAAACTCTCTTTTAAAATTCAATACAAAGTAATAGAGTGTAAGGTAACCAAATAACAATTTATAGTGGAGTTGGTGTTATCACAATCAAGTTAGTAAAAACTAAAAGTGCAAGTATTTGTAGTGCAAATGAGAGAAGCTAGTTGGAATGTCTTCATCAAGTAATTTACTTTTAAGTGTTGGATGTAGTATGTGATGCAGTTGCATTGAATGTTGTTGCATTAGCTATGTGCCTTTCAGTCACTTTCTTCAGAGTTTCTTTACAAGCTTCCTATGTCTAGGCATGCTTAAATAAGTTCACTCTTGTATCTTAAGTACCCACAGTTTCACCCTATGGATTATACTATCCTATGTCTAGGTCTTAGCATGGTTTTCACAAAGTTTCCATTATGTAAAACACTTACCCATATTAGTTCTTGAGTTCTTAATTGTAAGTCATGTCTGCTCTTACAAATCTACTTATTCTAAGTGATCAATCTTAAAATAAGTGTTGAAAGTATTATCAAACAAGAACTAAAGTGCGAACATTACATACATGCATCATACTTACTTAAAAGCTCATTAAATGATTAGAACATTCCAACTAAGAGAGATTTAGCTCATAATAGACATTGCAAGGTAAATATAAACTGAATAGAACATGTTTATATAATTGAAATCACAGAAGTGAAACAACAAGATAGAGATTACACAAGTTGAAGCCCTTTGCATGAATTCTCCTACAATGCTCTAGCATTACTCCTTAGCACTATACAAACACTATGAAATCGAAGTAAGGAGGATTTGTTAATTCCTTCCTTTCCCTCTTACAAAATAGAAACTAACTATGTATATTGAAATTTGAATCTAACTTATGGATTGTGATATATTTCCAAATGAAGATGTGAGGTCCTTTTATAGTCTTCAAGAGAGGTGCTTCCTTCCTTCATGTTGAAGTAATCTTGAGAGGATTGAGCTGTAGTTGCTTTTCAGAGGTTGTTCCCCAAGTTGAGATCTTTGATCAAGTGTATAGGGAGGTCCAATGAGGTATGAACATGTGTCCCTATGTTGATGACTCTTCAAAGCTATCCCTATGGCTATGTGGGAATGGTAGGCGTCAAAATATAAAGTGGTATTGCTTAGGGGACCAAGCAGAGGTCGACATTGCAAGTGGATGTGCACGTAACTAGTTTGCTCACTCACCAAGTAGTGCAGATTTAGTGCAGGATCAATGCAGGAGCATTGATGCAGGATCTGTAGACTGCACTGAACAAAAACATCAAACATACCACAATATATCCAAAATGGCCTATTAACAACTATAACCATGTCAATCACTCAAGTTATCATATATCACATAAAATACTATATAAACTCGTTATCTTTACCTGAAAGAGAGCAATTTACTAAGTTTAAACATATGAATAACTCTATAAAAATAGAGTTGTCAAATATAAAGCTCTCAAATAAAATATTAGCAAGTGAAAAATAGATGAGAGTGATGAGAAGATAATTTTGATATATTCTCAATGCAAAAAAATGAGTTGTTAAAAAGAACTATCACAAGGCTCCTATTTATAGAGAAGATGGAATGAAAGAGACTGTTCAGTACCTAAATCTTGGAGCAGCTCCTCGATCTGGGGTACTTGGATAGGAATTCCAGGATAAGATTGAATACTAGTACTCAACAGCTTGCACCTCGAGCTCGATGTGGAGGAGATCCTCGGGCGCTCTAAGGAGGTCCACGTCGGGTGGGGGGTACTTGCAAGACACTCCGACGCTCAAGTCAAGACGCGTGGCGAGATAAAGGAAAGTAGAGAAAAAGGGAAGCAGGGAGAGAGAGAAGAAGAGAGCTCTAGGAGAGTAGAGTGGTAAATGGGCGGGGTGTCAGGATCGTACCATGGTAGAGGGGTGGACCCTTATTTATAAAGTGAAAATGCGTACCGTAGCCGTCAGATCTTGAGGATGAATCTGGACCGTCGGCCTAGCGGGAATCGAGCGGGTTACGTTGAGGTGTATTTGGGCCGTGTGGACTGAGAGGCGTTGGGCCGACCCAATATCCAGTGGGGCTTCGTAGGCCAGGTCGGAACAGTGGCCCGCAAAGTCGGGGGCGAGCGTGAGTGAACCCAGTGTCTTTGTGGTGCCTTTATAGTGCCACATGTCTCTTTGATAGTGGGAGACAGTGATATGATGTTGGGTCTTCTCGATGTGTCGTTTTGCGCGACACATGCACTGGTGTCGAGCAGCGCGCCTTAAAGGAAGTGGACCGTTGTTGAGTGCGAAGGAGGAGCGTATATAGGGGGTGAGAGGGCAGTCCCTCCTCACTTGTTGTTTCGAGTTGAATTCTAGAGAGAGACACATCACAGAGCTTTTGAGAGAGAAACACTCCGTCTGTCGTCCGAGGTCAGCACCGTCGCACGAGTTTAGATCTCTGCCGTGCCGAGACCAAGCCTCGTTCCAGTCTTACTCCGCTGCAAAAGGTTAGTTCCGAGATACTTATTCTACCTTTGAATATCTTAGGGTGTTCGTACCCTTAGAGTAGAGTAGCCAGTTGGGGCGGGCTCCCAATGTGGAGGATTGCCTCGGCCTATCAGTACACAACTTGCGTCGGCCTCGGTCGGTCCGAGGGGGATAAAGTAGAGAAATAGTAGTTAGCGTAGAGTGATTTAGTAGCGTGTCCCTGTTGCAGATGGTCCGGACAAAGAGTGAAGAGAGAAAAAGCTTCATCCCGCTGGGAAAGCCGATCCTCAAGAGAAGAGCAGACAAATGTCCAATGTCGGCGCCAGAAGGCTCCCGGTCCTTGCTCAAGACAACTTACCATAACATGTCTGCGAAGTCCAGTTTCTCCGTTCCCGTGTCCGGCTGGGAAAGACCACCAACTCCGAGTGCGGAAGATGACACCGAGGTGACGTCTCGCTTGGCTATCGCCGAAGTGACCATAGAGAATTATTCCGAGCGTCATGAGGATGTGTATGACTGGGTGTTGACCGAAGTCTGCAACATCCATGCGCTCCTGAAACCGGACAAACCTGCTGAGTTTTATGAAAACTATTACCTGGAGCAGCCCGAGGGCGAGAAGTGGAGAATCACTTTGGTGCGAGATGTTCCGATTTGCAGCGAGCGTGGCTACTACAGATATTTCTTTTATGGGGCGGCGCTTGAAGCGATGAACGTCCGACTTCTTCTGAATTCATTCTAGAGTAAGTGCTGAAATATCTGAGGGCTGCGCCGACGCAGCTTCTGCCGAACTGTTGGGGCTTCTTGAGAGGGTTTGAGCTGGCAATGAGGTACCTTGGGAGTGGGCCGACGGCTCGGGTCTTCTTTACCCTTTTGACCATCACACGTAAAACTGAGCCCGACTCAGGCGAGAACAAGCATGGTCATATTGGCTTCAAGAATAAACAGGACCGATCATACTTTTTCCCGGCGAATGACTCGAATAAGAACTTCAAGGAGAACTTCTTCTTCGTGTAGGCGGTAAACAAGGCAGCGAAGAATTCTATTGCCGAGATGCTAGATGGGAGATTGTTGAAATCTCATTTCCCATTCAGTTGGAGCCGTGCTCACCATTTCACAAGTGAGGGACACGCCATTACCAATGCCGATTACTTGGTAGATCCAAGTACCCTTGAAGACGACGTGAGAGTCGCACTGGATTGATCGACAAATGGGGCAAGATGCTAGCCGAGAGGGACATGAAGCTGAACTCTGGCATGATGCTCGATGAGTTAGCCAAGTCCAAGAAGAAGCTGAAAGAATATTTTGATAAATGTAGCTTTTTGCATATATATGTATTCTTTGCTTTCATCCGCTCATCGGGCTAGTTATGATGCCGAGTTTCTTTTCCATTTTGCAGATAGCATGGACCACTTAGATGAACTTGACGTGATACTGGCCGAGTCCTCCGTCAACTCGGACGTGGAGATTCCGAAGGCTGCACCGCGAAACACGCAGCCTAGAAAAGAGGGCGGGCAGACCTCCTCCTTCCGAGTGGATCCAAAGCCCAAACCCAAAACCACTTCGAGTGCTGCGAAGAGTACAATGCCGGAGAAGAAACAGAAAGAACAGGAAAAGCCTTCCTGAGTGGACTCCATCACAGAAATGTAAAAGCCTGAAGGACTCCATCGCAGAAATGACCAAGCTCAGCTATACTCGGTGCATCTCCCAAGCCCTGGTGCTCGAACCCAATCTTCGGACGCAATACATGCACCTTACCCAGCGAGTGGTGGATGGAAAGATCTTGTTGAAAGACGGGGAAGTTGTATACCCTGCTCCCGAGGCTGAGGAGGATGCACCTAGAGATGATGCTGAGAACTTTGAGACAGCTGGCGGCGAAATCCAGACTCCCAACGCAGACCAGGAGGAGAACCCGAGGGGAAAGGAGGGCGAGACGGGAGAGAACTGAAATTCTTCCTTGTCTTTTTAATCATTCTTCTAACAAATTTTATCTCGTTTCTGTTGGAATGGCTCCGGGCATGTCCGGGGGCCATCTTTAAGTTTGTAAGTACAATCGGGCGCATACCCATTTCTCTGTCCTTTAATTACCTGCATTGTTTTAATTGAATCTTGAATATTTGACTCGTGAATGTATGTTTAGTTGCGTACCTGTGATCGGGTGTCGAGGTGAGGCTCGTTGCCGCTCGTGCATTAGAGTGGATCAGGCGCAAGTGTAAAAACTTGGCCGAGGCAGAGAGATAAAGGGGTCAAGATGACCAGCAGATGAGCGCGAGGGGGCAGGCTCATGCTGTAACGCCCCAAAATTAATTAGGTGATTATTTAACTAATTTAATTAAGTGATATTTTAGTTGACCACATTAGAATAATAATAAGGTAATTAATTAAATAAAGGAGTGGGGTTGTAGCGACCGAAAAATCCGGGAATGGATTTTCGAAAGGTTCATAGGAAGCCGCCACCAAATTTTAGTTTAAGGGCAAATTCGGAAAATCCCTTTTAGGTTTGAGATAAGGCTGAGTTTGGGGTTCGGAAGTCGTTATGCGTGGGGAAGGTATTAGCACCCCACGAGATCCATTGTCTAATTAATTTAAGATTTATTTAATTATTACCCTTTTATTTGTAGAGAAAAAGACTTATTTAAGTTTTTGGTTTTTAGTGCTTGACAAGAGTTGAGTCTTGCTCCTACGTACCTCCGGATGCAATGGAGGAATCAAAGCTACGTAGTTCTTCCTGAAAAAAGGTTTATGGGTTGGTGTTTTTTAGTGTAGGGGTCCTAGGATTCCTTGAACTGTACAACTCACTGATCCCTAGGACGCTGACTAACCCGATTGTACAACCGACTTAGTCCCCTACTTTTTGAAAATAATTTGAGTTTTTTGAAAGAAATTGGTTTGGTGTGAGGTGGGTCAGTTTTAGAATAGGTATTCTAGAACTCTGAATCTGCATCTGACTCATTAGTTCTAGAAGCACGACTAACCGGTTGTACAACCGACTTAGCCGTTTATTTGATTTCGAGAGAAAAATAGTTTATTCG
Organism: Oxytropis ochrocephala; assembly: GCA_020916435.1. Lineage (NCBI taxonomy): Eukaryota > Viridiplantae > Streptophyta > Magnoliopsida > Fabales > Fabaceae > Oxytropis > Oxytropis ochrocephala. Next base: position 26,489 of record JAJHUT010000060.1, read on the forward strand.
TATTTATTAAATTTGCAGGGTTACTGAGCTGTACAGCTCATTGGCCCTAAAATAATGACTAACCCGGTTGTACAACCGAGTTAGCCTTTTATTTGATTTCGAGCGAAAAATTATTTATGTCTGAGTTGGAAAAGAATTAAAAAGAGAAACAGGGGGTGCAAATTGTAAATTGGGGTTTTATTAATCGCAGGGGTTGTATAATTAATTGGAGGTGCAAAAAGGAAAGCCCGGTTCGCATGTGGGAGCCTGAATGCGTAAACAGGGCTTAAGTGAGGAGGGCGCGCATGAACGAAGGGGGTGTGACTAGCATTCTGAATATAAAAAAAAATAAAAATAAAAAAACCCAACTACATGACCCTAACCTAGCAAACCGAAACCCTAAAAAACCTTTCAACCCTCCCCCTTTCATTTTGGCCGCAGAGAGAGAGAGTGAGATCGCCGGCGAGAATTCCCGCCACTCCCACTACGAGAGAGAGAGAAAAATCCCACGTGGTTTGCGTCGGTTTCCATGGAAGTGGGGCGGTTCGCGGTGAGGGAGAGGGAAGGACGACGAGGGTGACGATTCCGCCGGAGGTGGGTGGCCGGCGATGTCACATTCAGCTACGGGTGAGTTCGTTTTCTTCGTCTGTTCTTCTTTAGTTTTTCGTTTCTTTCCCTTTTTGTTCACAGATCAAACAGATCTGATACGTTTTTTTTTTCAGTTTCTGGGTTCATTTGAGTGAATGAAGGGACTGTTTGGGGGGAGATAAAGGCAGTGGGTGTTGGTTTGGAGGGTAGCTGATGGTGTTCTTGATTATGTTTTGATTTCAATGCTATCCTGATATTCTTACTGTTATCATTCTTGATCTGAAACTTTAATTTCTCCGTAATGTTAATGTATCTGTATTCATACTTGTGATGACTAATATAATTCAACAATCACAAAGATTGCTTAATTTTCAAAAAATCATTGTCGCCACACAAGTCCTATTATTACCACGTTTTTCTGTTTATTCTCACTTTGGTATGTACATATATTGGTTAAATGATGCTTTAACAGATGATGGCAACAATCCAAAACAACATGTTGGAGTCTATACTAACGAATTAAGAGAGAAACATGACTAGAGTATGTATTTACTGTTATAAAAAGGTGACCAACCTAGGTTCCAGATTAGCTTTCCTTCTTGCTGCCGAAAGCTTGTTCTCTTGGCCTACTCCTTTAATCCGATGCGGTTTATCCGATTGCTACTGCTTCATTCTTTAGATCTCAAAAGGTTTCAGAACCGTGTTTAGCGGATTAGGGTTTCGATGTGAAACTCTAATCCTATTTTGGGTGATTTTAGCAGTAATTTTCTGCCTTCGTTTCTGTGTGTTTTTGACTGCTGATTGACTGTTTATTTATAGTATAAAACTAGGTTAAGGCATTTATGATTTTTGACCAGGCTTTAACCCTAAAATTATTTGTCTAGTCCGGCCCGTTCTCGGACTAGACAAATTTAAGCCAAATTTTTTGAGAAAAATGGGCGCGTTAAAAAAACACTAAAATTAACTCGGAACCGCATTCTTAAGTCTGAATTTAAGCCAAATTTTTTGAGAAAAATGACTTTAGGTAGACCTGCTTATGTACGACTAAACCCAAATACGAAGATTAAATTGAAGAACGCACGAAAAGATCGATCATTCGCGTGCGTGCCTAATTTAAACAACGGTATCTTGATTCAGTTGAATAAGGTGATTGAAATTGGTTCGGGTTAGTAGCCGATACGCTATACTAATAATTCTCGTAATCATGCGACTCCGAAACACGACCTTAATAACAATAAACGACTAAAACAAGAAAAAGAAGACGGACAAAATTGGGGTATAACAGTTGCCCCTCTTTATTAGTATTTTACTAGAAAGTGCTGAGCTCTCGAACTTTCATAGTAAAAATAGGAATAAAGATAAGATAGACGCTAATTTTGTCCGTTAAATGGAGAAGCAAGAAAGTTTTAAGAGAAACAAGGAATGGTTAACACTCGGTGCATTAACCGGAAGTTAAATGAAGGGTCATCAAGGACCTGAAGGAGCACTAAGGCTCTGAATGACCACTCAGGGTCTGAAGGAGCGACGAGGCTCTGAAGGACCACTTAAGGTCTGAAAGGCTGTAGGCCTTAATTGAAGGACCATCGTGGTCTGAAGGAGCGCAATTAGCTACGGTACTAATTAAACGGTCTAAGGGGGCCTTTATACTCGAGCGGCCATGATGGGTCAAGATCAGGTCTAGAACTGATATGTTGACCATGAAGGACGTCCACTGTGTCTTAGGCTGACACAACTAGTCTGAAGGACCGACCACTCGGGAGTGCGAAGGTCCGTCGGGCTCGACTCCGGCGTTGCGACCTGGGCCACTTAGGGCACTGCTCTGAAGGACCACTTGGGGTCTATAGGGATCAGCCTGGTGATCCGTGATATGATATGAGGTCAATGCTTAAAGCGCTGATTTTAGAGGAACAAAATATAGGGATTGACACTTGTCGTATTTTTTTTTTTAAACGAAGAAGCAACCTACGCTTGGTGTACTTAACACTGCGATGAAAGGTATTTGCTTGTATGTCATGTATGCACATGCAATGATTGATATGTGGTGGGATGATGAATGAGATGTGGGATGGCCTTTCTTTTTTCTCTTTTTTTTTTATTTTTTTATTATTTTTTGACAATCTCCTTTTTCACTTTTTCATCAACTCGCGGGACTTCTAGTGTGAGATATGAAGCCATCTTGTGTATTTGTACTGCTGGATCGACATGCTGGTGACCGCGAATTATCATAAGAGCTATTCGTTTTCTGCAATGACTGCTTTTGTAGGAGATTATGTCATTTCCAGACCCTGAGTGGTCCTTCAGAGCCTTAGTGCTCCTTCAGACCCTGAGTGGTCCTTCAGAGCCTTAGTGCTCCTTCAGGTCCTTGATGACCCTTCATTTAACTTCGAGTTAACGCACCGAGAGTGTTAACCTTTCCTTGTTCTCGCCTCTTATCTCTCAAACCTTCCTTGCCTCTTAAAGCGGACAAAATTGACGTCTATTCTATCTTTATTTCTATTTTCACTACGAAAAATTGAATACACTTCACCTTTTCTAGTAAAATATAAATAAAGAGGGGCAAACTATTATACCCCAATTTTGTCCGAGTTCTTTTTAATAGTTTTTAATTTGGACTTTTCAACCATTTTATTTTGGACTTTTTCTCAAAATTACAAAAATAGTAGTTTTTTTTGCGTATTTTTAGTGTTAGTTTTTAGCTACTATTGAAGGAAATTTCTCTCTCCTTGGACCTCGTTTTTACGATCCGAACGGTGAAGGTGAAGACATATTTCCCACGAATCATTGTTAAAAATGAAGACGATCCAACGGTTAACGAATCAGGAATCACACTTTTACGGTGAGGGGTTTGAGAAAAACGGACCAAAAGCGCGGCTATTGCGAAGGCAATTTCTCTCTCCTCGACCTCGTTTTGACGATCCGAGCGGTGAAAGCGAGATATATGTCTCACGACCTCATCGTGAAAAAGGAAGACGATCCAACGGTTAACGAATCGGAATCGCAATTTTATGGTGACAGTTTGAGAAAAACGGAATTGTGTTTTAAAAGGGAATTGCTTTTCTACCTTGTTTTAGTCCCACATTGCTCACAAGAAACAAGAGCTCCTAGCAATTGGATATAAAAGGGGTTGAGAGGTGAAGATTAGGAGAGAGATCATTGGCGGGTTAAGTGATCTTTTGGGTCAAAGAGAGAGCGGCTAATTTCACTAAAAATCCGTCTTTGATCATTTGGACGTTTTGAGTCGGCTTTCCGATTCTCAAAGCGGTTACAGCGATCTTGGGGTCAAAATAAAGCTGCTCGCTCGGTTCGGTTCGGCACTCGTCGAGTCGAGTTAGTTTTGTATTTATTTTGTTTATTTTTATGTACATATTTATTTATCATTTATTTATAATATAATCTATTTATTTATTGTTTATGTATATATCTATTCATATTTATTTATGTATATAGTTATTTATTTATTTATTTTTTAGCCTAGTCTTTATTAATTATCAGTTTTTGTCTTTTATTTTATTTTTATGCACAAATTAGTTTATTTCTTCAAAATCGAATAAAAGACTAAGTCGGTTGTACAACAGGGTTAGTCATCATCCTAGGACCAATGAGTACATGCAGATTCGGTAATCCTAAAAACTTATAAGTAAATAAATAAATCACTTTTCCTAAAAATAGGGGACTAAGTCGGTTGTACAACCGGTGTAGTCAGCGTTCTAGAACAAATGAGCTGTAGAGTTCAGGAGTTCTAGAATACCTATTCTAAAACCAACTCACCTCACATCAAACAAACTTCTTTCAAAAAACCTCAAAAATACTTTCAAAAGTAGGGGACTAAGTCGGTTGTACAATCGGGTTAGTCAGCGTCCTAGGAATCAGTGAGCTGTACAGTTCAAGGTATCCTAGGACCCCTACACTAAAATCCACCAACCAACAAACCTCTTTAGGAAGAACTACGTAGCTTTGATTCCTCCATTGCATCCGAGGAGGTGCGTAGGAGCAAGAGTCCACTCTTGTCAAGCACTAAAAATAAAAAACTTAATTAAGTCTTGTTCTCTGTAAATAAAAGGGTAAATATTAAAATATAATTAATTAGATAAAGGATGTCGTGGGGTGCTAATACCTTCCCCACGCATAACGACTCGAACCTTAAACACGCCTTGTCCAAAACATAAAGGGATTTTCCGAATTTGCCCTTAAACTAAAATTTGGTGGCGGCTTCCTTCGAACTTGAAGAATCCTTTCCCGGATTTTTCGGTCGCTACATTAACATTGGAAGCCGAGTATGCAGAAGGCACACTGACTGAAGATTACATCAGTAACCGAGTTGAAAGAAACAGAAGAGTCGAAAAATACTAAGCAAATTTGTTGGTAGCTAATCTCCTTGAGATAACGCTTATCGGCTATTCATGTTCACAACCCCGATCCCCTCATTGTCCGACTTTGGAAGTCTTTGTTTGCCTCAGTATTTTGGTCCAATCTCTTGACCCTAATTTTTGCCTGGATCGCCCTTTTGGGTTTTCGATCCATCGGGTCGCTCTAACTTTTGCCTAGGCCGCCCTTTTGGGTTTTCGACCTAGCGAGCATACTCTTGCTTGGCTCATTTTTCTCTTTTTTCTATATCATTTCTTTTAGGCATGGTATTTCTTGATCGCATCCGAGTTGATTGGGAGGTCTACACCGCCGTGAGATTTACGGCTCTTCTAGAGAACGATTTCTTCAACGCGTAAGGTTCTTCGTGATTCGAGGTTGAAAACCTTTTTGGACAGGTAAGGTTCCTTGGGCACCAGGTCTCTTTCTTTAAATTGTCGAAGACGAGCTTTCTTAAGCTTTCTTCATTCTTATCTGATACAGCTGGTCATGACATGGGGCAACCATTTGGTTTGATGAGGTTTAATGGGAGCACTTCTTTTGTTGTGTTGGGTTGCCCCTGTTGAAGTGTGACATGAGGTCTAACCTCCATGTGAGGCCAACGGGAGTGTTTGCGGATCGCATTCTGCGGGATTTCTTTGATATTCTTTGTTTATTGCTGTAACTGCCTCATTCACCTCTGGGAGGTATGGGGAGGGGCTATGAGCATGACCTGAGGTCTACAAACACCCTACCACCATTGCTTGTGACTATCTTTTTGGAAGGCCGTAACGGCAGACTAAATTTTAACAATCACAGATCTTGTTACACCGGTGGGCGTTTAATGGTGAGTTGATCATGTTAACTACTTAACAGAAGATCGGTGAACGTTATAGTGCACTCTTTGAGTCCGATTTAAAAAGTGTTTCCACTTAGTTCTAACTCGGAAAGGAGAGTTATTCACAATTAATCTTTAATGGGAGATCAGTCAATGTGATAGTTAACTATTGGCTTAATTACAGTTTTGGTCCCCCTATTTTCACTAACTCACGATTTTGGTCCTCCAAGAATTTTTTTCACAAATTTGGTCCCCCTATTTTCACTAGCTCATGATTTTAGTCCCCCAATAATTTTTCTTAAAAATTTAGTCCCCCTATTTTCGCAAATTCATGATTTTAGTCCCCTTATTTTTCCAATTTTTAAAATCAAAGTCCCCCTCTTGGAAAAATAGGGGGACTAAAATCGTGAGTTTGCGAAAATAGGAGGACTAAAATCGTGAGTTGGTGAAAATAGGGGGACTAAATTTGTGAGAAAAATTCTTGGGGGACTAAAATCGTGAGTTACTGAAAATAGGGGGACTAAATTCGTGAAAAAAATTCTTGGGGGATCAAAATCGTGAGTTAGTGAAAATAGGGGGACCAAAACTGTAATTAAGCCTTAACTATTTAATTCCAGTTTTCGAAATGTTTCATTTTCGTTCTAACTCGGAATGTGGAGTTGATCACGTTAAGTCCATCTAAGGAGATCGTCGAACGTGATATTGAACTCTTTGTGTCCGGTTTACCATCGTCTTTGTTCTAAGTCAAAATAGAGAGTTGATCCCGTGTTAAATCCTTCAAAGAAGATCGAGAACATGCTGGTGAACTCTTTAAGTTTGGTTTACCAAGTTTTTCGACTTGGTTTTAAGTCTAAATGGAGAGTTGATGATGTTATGTTCTTCAAAGAAGATCAGTGAACGTGTTTACGAGAAGGTCGTGAGTCCGATTTAACAAGTGTTTCGACTTGGTTCTAACATAGACTAGAGAGTTGATACATTAAGTCCTTCAAAAGAGATTTGTGAACGTGATAAATAAACTCTTTGAGTCCAGTTTACCAAATTTTTCGACTTGGTTCAAACTCAGAATGGTGAGTTGATCATGGTAACTCCTTAGCAGAAGATCGGTGAACGTTAAAGTGGACTCTTTGAGTGCAGTTTAAAAAGTGTTTCCACTTAGTTCTAATTCGGAAAGAAGAGTTGATCACATTTAGTCTTTAAAGGGAGATCAGTCAATGTGATAGTTAATTCTTTAATTCCAGTTTTCGAAATGTTTCACTTTCGTTCTAACTCGGAATGTGGAGTTGATCACGTTAAGTCCATCTAAGGAGATCGTCGAACGTGATATTGAACTATTTGTGTCCGGTTTACCAATTGTTTGTCTTTGTTCTAAGTGAAAATAGAGAGTTGATCCCGTTTTAAATCCTTCAAAGAAGATCGTGAACATGCTGGTGAACTCTTTAAGTTTGGTTTACCAAGTTTTTCGACTTGGTTTTAAGTATAAATGGAGAGTTGTTATGTTCTTCAAAGAAGATCAGTGAACGTGTTTCTGAAGGCTGTGAGTCCAGTTTAACAAGTGTTTCGACTTGGTTCTAACATAGACTAGAGAGTTGATACATTAAGTCCTTCAAAAGAGATTTGTGAACGTGATAAATAAACTATTTGAGTCCAGTTTTCCAAATTTTTCGACTTGGTTCAAACTCAGAATGGTGAGTTGATCATGTTAACTACTTAACAGAAGATCGGTGAACGTTAAAGTGGACTCTTTGAGTGCGGTTTAAAAAGTGTTTCCACTTAGTTCTAACTCGGAAAGAAGAGTTGATCACATTTAGTCTTTAAAGGGAGATCGGTCAATGTGATAGTTAATTCTTTAATTCCAGTTTTCGAAATGTTTCATTTTCGTTCTAACTCGGAATGTGGAGTTGATCACGTTAAGTTCATCTAAGGAGATCGTCGAACATGATATTGAACTCTTTGTGTCAGGTTTACCAAGTGTTCGTCTTTGTTCTAAGTCCAAATAGAGAGTTGATCCCGTTTTAAATCCTTCAAAGAAGATCGTGAACATGCTGGTGAACTCTTTAAGTCTGGTTTACCAAGTTTTTCGACTTGGTTTTAAGTCTAAATGGAGAGTTGATGATGTTATGTTCTTCAAAGAAGATCAGTGAACGTGTTTGTGAAGGCTTTGAGTCTGGTTTAACAAGTGTTTCGACTTGGTTCTAACATAGACTAGAGAGTTGATACATATCCTTCAAAAGAGATCTGTGAACGTGATAAATAAACTATTTGAGTCCAGTTTTCCAAATTTTTTGACTTGGATCAAACTCAGAATGGTGAGTTGATCATGTTAACTACTTAACAGAAGATCGGTGAACGTTATAGTGCACTCTTTGAGTCCGATTTTAAAAGTGTTTCCACTTAGTTCTAACTCGGAAAGGAGAGTTATTCACAATTAATCTTTAATGGGAGATCAGTCAATGTGATAGTTAACTATTGGCTTAATTACAGTTTTGGTCCCCCTATTTTCACTAACTCACGATTTTGGTCCTCCAAGAATTTTTTTCACAAATTTGGTCCCCCTATTTTCACTAGCTCATGATTTTAGTCCCCCAATAATTTTTCTTAAAAATTTAGTCCCCCTATTTTCGCAAATTCATGATTTTAGTCCCCTTATTTTTCCAATTTTTAAAATCAAAGTCCCCCTCTAGGAAAAATATGGGGACTAAAATCGTGAGTTTGCGAAAATAGGAGGACTAAAATCGTGAGTTGGTGAAAATAGGGGGACTAAATTTGTGAGAAAAATTCTTTGGGGACTAAAATCGTGAGTTACTGAAAATCGGGGGACTAAATTCGTGAAAAAAATTCTTGGGGGATCAAATTCGTGAGTTAGTGAAAATAGGGGGACCAAAACTGTAATTAAGCCTTAACTATTTAATTCCAGTTTTCGAAATGTTTCATTTTCGTTCTAACTCGGAATGTAGAGTTGATCACGTTAAGTCCATCTAAGGAGATCGTCGAACGTGATATTGAACTCTTTGTGTCCGGTTTACCATCGTCTTTGTTCTAAGTCAAAATAGAGAGTTGATCCCATGTTAAATCCTTCAAAGAAGATCGAGAACATGCTGGTGAACTCTTTAAGTTTGGTTTACCAAGTTTTTCGACTTGGTTTTAAGTCTAAATGGAGAGTTGATGATGTTATGTTCTTCAAAGAAGATCAGTGAACGTGTTTCGAAAAATTTGTGAGTCCAGTTTAACAAGTGTTTCGACTTGGTTCTAACATAGACTAGAGAGTTGATACATTAAGTCCTTCAAAAGAGATTTGTGAACGTGATAAATAAACTCTTTGAGTCCAGTTTACCAAATTTTTCGACTTGGTTCAAACTCAGAATGGTGAGTTGATCATGGTAACTCCTTAACAGAAGATCGGTGAACGTTAAAGTGGACTCTTTGAGTGCGGTTTAAAAAGAGTTGATCACATTTAGTCTTTAAAGGGAGATCGGTCAATGTGATAGTTAATTCTTTAATTCCAGTTTTCGAAATGTTTCATTTTCGTTCTAACTCGGAATGTGGAGTTGATCACGTTAAGTCCATCTAAGGAGATCGTCGAACGTGATATTGAACTCTTTGTGTCCGGTTTACCAAGTGTTCGTCTTTGTTCTAAGTCAAAATAGAGAGTTGATCCCGTTTTAAATCCTTCAAAGAAGATCGTGAACATGCTGGTGAACTATTTAAGTTTGGTTTACCAAGTTTTTCAACTTGGTTTTAAGTCTAAATGGAGAGTTGTTATGTTCTTCAAAGAAGATCAGTGAACGTGTTTTCGAAGAAGGTGTGAGTCGGTTTAACAAGTGTTTCGACTTGGTTCTAACATAGACTAGAGAGTTGATACATTAAGTCCTTCAAAAGAGATTTGTGAACGTGATAAATAAACTATTTGAGTCCAGTTTTCCAAATTTTTCGACTTGGTTCAAACTCAAAATGGTGAGTTGATCATGTTAACTCCTTAACAGAAGATCGGTGAACGTTAAAGTGGACTCTTTGAGTGCGGTTTAAAAAGTGTTTCCACTTAGTTCTAACTCGGAAAGAAGAGTTGATCACATTTAGTCTTTAAAGGGAGATCGGTCAATGTGATAGTTAATTCTTTAATTCCAGTTTTCGAAATGTTTCATTTTCGTTCTAACTCGGAATGTGGAGTTGATCACGTTAAGTTCATCTAAGGAGATCGTCGAACATGATATTGAACTCTTTGTGTCAGGTTTACCAAGTGTCCGTCTTTGTTCTAAGTCCAAATAGAGAGTTGATCCCGTTTTAAATCCTTCAAAGAAGATCGTGAACATGCTGGTGAACTCTTTAAGTCTGGTTTACCAAGTTTTTCGACTTGGTTTTAAGTCTAAATGGAGAGTTGATGATGTTATGTTCTTCAAAGAAGATCAGTGAACGTTTTAACAAGTGTTTCGACTTGGTTCTAACATAGACTAGAGAGTTGATACATATCCTTCAAAAGAGATCTGTGAACGTGATAAATAAACTATTTGAGTCCAGTTTTCCAAATTTTTTGACTTGGATCAAACTCAGAATGGTGAGTTGATCATGTTAACTACTTAACAGAAGATCGGTGAACGTTATAGTGCACTCTTTGAGTCCGATTTTAAAAGTGTTTCCACTTAGTTCTAACTCGGAAAGGAGAGTTATTCACAATTAATCTTTAATGGGAGATCAGTCAATGTGATAGTTAACTATTGGCTTAATTACAGTTTTGGTCCCCTATTTTCACTAACTCACGATTTTGGTCTCTCAAGAATTTTTTTCACAAATTTGGTCCCCCTATTTTCACTAGCTCATGATTTTAGTCCCCCAATAATTTTTCTTAAAAATTTAGTCCCCCTATTTTCGCAAATTCATGATTTTAGTCCCCTTATTTTTCCAATTTTTAAAATCAAAGTCCCCCTCTAGGAAAAATATGGGGACTAAAATCGTGAGTTTTTTGAAATAGAGGACTAAGAGAGACTGAAATCGTGAAATAGAGGACTAAAATGTGAAAAAATTCTAAATTTGTGAGAAAAATTCTTTGGGGACTAAAATCGTGAGTTACTGAAAATCGGGGGACTAAATTCGTGAAAAAAATTCTTGGGGGATCAAATTCGTGAGTTAGTGAAAATAGGGGGACCAAAACTGTAATTAAGCCTTAACTATTTAATTCCAGTTTTCGAAATGTTTCATTTTCGTTCTAACTCGGAATGTAGAGTTGATCACGTTAAGTCCATCTAAGGAGATCGTCGAACGTGATATTGAACTCTTTGTGTCCGGTTTACCATCGTCTTTGTTCTAAGTCAAAATAGAGAGTTGATCCCATGTTAAATCCTTCAAAGAAGATCGAGAACATGCTGGTGAACTCTTTAAGTTTGGTTTACCAAGTTTTTCGACTTGGTTTTAAGTCTAAATGGAGAGTTGATGATGTTATGTTCTTCAAAGAAGATCGGTGAACGTGTTTACGAAGAAATTTGTGAGTCGGTTTAACAAGTGTTTCGACTTGGTTCTAACATAGACTAGAGAGTTGATACATTAAGTCCTTCAAAAGAGATTTGTGAACGTGATAAATAAACTCTTTGAGTCCAGTTTACCAAATTTTTCGACTTGGTTCAAACTCAGAATGGTGAGTTGATCATGGTAACTCCTTAACAGAAGATCGGTGAACGTTAAAGTGGACTCTTTGAGTGCGGTTTAAAAAGAGTTGATCACATTTAGTCTTTAAAGGGAGATCAGTCAATGTGATAGTTAATTCTTTAATTCCAGTTTTCGAAATGTTTCATTTTCGTTCTAACTTGGAATGTGGAGTTGATCACGTTAAGTCCATCTAAGGAGATCGTCGAACGTGATATTGAACTCTTTGTGTCCGGTTTACCAAGTGTTCGTCTTTGTTCTAAGTCAAAATAGAGAGTTGATCCCGTTTTAAATCCTTCAAAGAAGATCGTGAACATGCTGGTGAACTATTTAAGTTTGGTTTTCCAAGTTTTTCAACTTGGTTTTAAGTCTAAATGGAGAGTTGTTATGTTCTTCAAAGAAGATCAGTGAACGTGTTTCTAAAGGCTGTGAGTCCAGTTTAACAAGTGTTTCGACTTGGTTCTAACATAGACTAGAGAGTTGATACATTAAGTCCTTCAAAAGAGATCTGTGAACGTGATAAATAAACTATTTGAGTCCAGTTTTCCAAATTTTTCGACTTGGTTCAAACTCAAAATGGTGAGTTGATCATGTTAACTCCTTAACAGAAGATCGGTGAACGTTAAAGTGGACTCTTTGAGTGCGGTTTAAAAAGTGTTTCCACTTAGTTCTAACTCGGAAAGAAGAGTTGATCACATTTAGTCTTTAAAGGGAGATCGGTCAATGTGATAGTTAATTCTTTAATTCCAGTTTTCGAAATGTTTCATTTTCGTTCTAACTCGGAATGTGGAGTTGATCACGTTAAGTCCATCTAAGGAGATCGTCGAACGTGATATTGAACTCTTTGTGTCCGGTTTACCATCGTCTTTGTTCTAAGTCAAAATAGAGAGTTGATCCCGTGTTAAATCCTTCAAAGAAGATCGAGAACATGCTGGTGAACTCTTTAAGTTTGGTTTACCAAGTTTTTCGACTTGGTTTTAAGTCTAAATGGAGAGTTGATGATGTTATGTTCTTCAAAGAAGATCAGTGAACGTGTTTCTGAAGGCTGTGAGTCCAGTTTAACAAGTGTTTCGACTTGGTTCTAACATAGACTAGAGAGTTGATACATTAAGTCCTTCAAAAGAGATTTGTGAACGTGATAAATAAACTCTTTGAGTCCAGTTTACCAAATTTTTCGACTTGGTTCAAACTCAGAATGGTGAGTTGATCATGGTAACTCCTTAGCAGAAGATCGGTGAACGTTAAAGTGGACTCTTTGAGTGCGGTTTAAAAAGTGTTTCCACTTAGTTCTAATTCGGAAAGAAGAGTTGATCACATTTAGTCTTTAAAGGGAGATCAGTCAATGTGATAGTTAATTCTTTAATTCCAGTTTTCGAAATGTTTCATTTTCGTTCTAACTCGGAATGTGGAGTTGATCACGTTAAGTCCATCTAAGGAGATCGTCGAACGTGATATTGAACTATTTGTGTCCGGTTTACCAAGTGTTTGTCTTTGTTCTAAGTGAAAATAGAGAGTTGATCCCGTTTTAAATCCTTCAAAGAAGATCGTGAACATGCTGGTGAACTCTTTAAGTTTGGTTTACCAAGTTTTTCGACTTGGTTTTAAGTCTAAATGGAGAGTTGTTATGTTCTTCAAAGAAGATCAGTGAACGTGTTTCTGAAGGCTGTGAGTCCAGTTTAACAAGTGTTTCGACTTGGTTCTAACATAGACTAGAGAGTTGATACATTAAGTCCTTCAAAAGATTGTGAACGTGATAAATAAACTATTTGAGTCCAGTTTTCCAAATTTTTCGACTTGGTTCAAACTCAGAATGGTGAGTTGATCATGTTAACTACTTAACAGAAGATCGGTGAACGTTAAAGTGGACTCTTTGAGTGCGGTTTAAAAAGTGTTTCCACTTAGTTCTAACTCGGAAAGAAGAGTTGATCACATTTAGTCTTTAAAGGGAGATCGGTCAATGTGATAGTTAATTCTTTAATTCCAGTTTTCGAAATGTTTCATTTTCGTTCTAACTCTCGAATGTGGAGTTGATCACGTTAAGTTCATCTAAGGAGATCGTCGAACATGATATTGAACTCTTTGTGTCTGGTTTACCAAGTGTTCGTCTTTGTTCTAAGTCAAAATAGAGAGTTGATCCCGTTTTAAATCCTTCAAAGAAGATCGTGAACATGCTGGTGAACTCTTTAAGTCTGGTTTACCAAGTTTTTCGACTTGGTTTTAAGTCTAAATGGAGAGTTGATGATGTTATGTTCTTCAAAGAAGATCAGTGAACGTGTTTGTGAAGGCTTTGAGTCCGGTTTAACAAGTGTTTCGACTTGGTTCTAACATAGACTAGAGAGTTGATACATTAAGTCCTTCAAAAGAGATTTGTGAACGTGATAAATAAACTCTTTGAGTCCAGTTTACCAAATTTTTCGACTTGGTTCAAACTCAGAATGGTGAGTTGATCATGGTAACTCCTTAACAGAAGATCGGTGAACGTTAAAGTGGACTCTTTGAGTGCGGTTTAAAAAGTGTTTCCACTTAGTTCTAATTCGGAAAGAAGAGTTGATCACATTTAGTCTTTAAAGGGAGATCAGTCAATGTGATAGTTAATTCTTTAATTCCAGTTTTCGAAATGTTTCATTTTCGTTCTAACTCGGAATGTGGAGTTGATCACGTTAAGTCCATCTAAGGAGATCGTCGAACGTGATATTGAACTATTTGTGTCCGGTTTACCAAGTGTTCGTCTTTGTTCTAAGTCAAAATAGAGAGTTGATCCCGTTTTAAATCCTTCAAAGAAGATCGTGAACATGCTGGTGAACTCTTTAAGTTTGGTTTACCAAGTTTTTCGACTTGGTTTTAAGTCTAAATGGAGAGTTGTTATGTTCTTCAAAGAAGATCAGTGAACGTGTTTCTGAAGGCTGTGAGTCCAGTTTAACAAGTGTTTCGACTTGGTTCTAACATAGACTAGAGAGTTGATACATTAAGTCCTTCAAAAGAGATTTGTGAACGTGATAAATAAACTATTTGAGTCCAGTTTTCCAAATTTTTCGACTTGGTTCAAACTCAGAATGGTGAGTTGATCATGTTAACTCTTTAACAGAAGATCGGTGAACGTTAAAGTGGACTCTTTGAGTGCGGTTTAAAAAGTGTTTCCACTTAGTTCTAACTCGGAAAGAAGAGTTGATCACATTTAGTCTTTAAAGGGAGATCGGTCAATGTGATAGTTAATTCTTTAATTCCAGTTTTCGAAATGTTTCATTTTCGTTCTAACTCGGAATGTGGAGTTGATCACGTTAAGTTCATCTAAGGAGATCGTCGAACATGATATTGAACTCTTTGTGTCCGGTTTACCAAGTGTTCGTCTTTGTTCTAAGTCAAAATAGAGAGTTGATCCCGTTTTAAATCCTTCAAAGAAGATCGTGAACATGCTGGTGAACTCTTTAAGTCTGGTTTACCAAGTTTTTCGACTTGGTTTTAAGTCTAAATGGAGTGTTGATGATGTTATGTTCTTTAAAGAAGATCAGTGAACGTGTTTGTGAAGGCTTTGAGTCTGGTTTAACAAGTGTTTCGACTTGGTTCTAACATAGACTAGAGAGTTGATACATATCCTTCAAAAGAGATCTGTGAACGTGATAAATAAACTATTTGAGTCCAGTTTTCCAAATTTTTTGACTTGGATCAAACTCAGAATGGTGAGTTGATCATGTTAACTACTTAATAGAAGATCGGTGAACGTTATAGTGCACTCTTTGAGTCCGATTTAAAAAGTGTTTCCACTTAGTTCTAACTCGGAAAGGAGAGTTATTCACAATTAATCTTTAATGGGAGATCAGTCAATGTGATAGTTAACTATTGGCTTAATTACAGTTTTGGTCCCCCTATTTTCACTAACTCACGATTTTGGTCCTCCAAGAATTTTTTTCACAAATTTGGTCCCCCTATTTTCACTAGCTCATGATTTTAGTCCCCCAATAATTTTTCTTAAAAATTTAGTCCCCCTATTTTCGCAAATTCATGATTTTAGTCCCCTTATTTTTCCAATTTTTAAAATCAAAGTCCCCCTCTAGGAAAAATAGGGGGACTAAAATCGTGAGTTTCTTAAAAATAGGAGGACTAAAATCGTGAGTTGGTGAAAATAGGGGGACTAAATTTGTGAGAAAAATTCTTGGGGGACTAAAATCGTGAGTTACTAAAAATAGGGGACTAAATTCGTGAAAAAAATTCTTGGGGGATCAAAATCGTGAGTTAGTGAAAATAGGGGGACCAAAACTGTAATTAAGCCTTAACTATTTAATTCCAGTTTTCGAAATGTTTCATTTTCGTTCTAACTCGGAATGTGGAGTTGTCACGTTAAATCCATCTAAGGAGATCGTCGAACGTGATATTGAACTCTTTGTGTCCGGTTTACCATCGTCTTTGTTCTAAGTCAAAATAGAGAGTTGATCCCGTGTTAAATCCTTCAAAGAAGATCGAGAACATGCTGGTGAACTCTTTAAGTTTGGTTTACCAAGTTTTTCGACTTGGTTTTAAGTCTAAATGGAGAGTTGATGATGTTATGTTCTTCAAAGAAGATCAGTGAACGTGTTTCTGAAGGCTGTGAGTCCAGTTTAACAAGTGTTTCGACTTGGTTCTAACATAGACTAGAGAGTTGATACATTAAGTCCTTCAAAAGAGATTTGTGAACGTGATAAATAAACTATTTGAGTCCAGTTTTCCAAATTTTTCGACTTGGTTCAAACTCAGAATGGTGAGTTGATCATGTTAACTCCTTATCAGAAGATCGGTGAACGTTAAAGTGGACTCTTTGAGTGCGGTTTAAAAAGTGTTTCCACTTAGTTCTAATTCGAAAGAAGAGTTGATCACATTTAGTCTTTAAAGGGAGATCAGTCAATGTGATAGTTAATTCTTTAATTCCAGTTTTCGAAATGTTTCATTTTCGTTCTAACTCGGAATGTGGAGTTGATCACGTTAAGTCCATCTAAGGAGATCGTCGAACGTGATATTGAACTCTTTGTGTCCGGTTTACCAAGTGTTCGTCTTTGTTCTAAGTCAAAATAGAGAGTTGATCCCGTTTTAAATCCTTCAAAGAAGATCGTGAACATGCTGGTGAACTCTTTAAGTCTGGTTTACCAAGTTTTTCGACTTGGTTTTAAGTCTAAATGGAGAGTTGATGATGTTATGTTCTTCAAAGAAGATCAGTGAACGTGTTTGTGAAGGCTTTGAGTCTGGTTTAACAAGTGTTTCGACTTGGTTCTAACATAGACTAGAGAGTTGATACATATCCTTCAAAAGAGATCTGTGAACGTGATAAATAAACTATTTGAGTCCAGTTTTCCAAATTTTTTGACTTGGATCAAACTCAGAATGGTGAGTTGATCATGGTAACTACTTAACAGAAGATCGGTGAACGTTATAAGGCACTCTTTGAGTCCGATTTAAAAAGTGTTTCCACTTAGTTCTAACTCGGAAAGGAGAGTTATTCACATTTAATCTTTAATGGGAGATCACCAATGTGATAGTTAACTTTTTAATTCCATTTTGAAATGTTTCATTTTCGTTCTAACTCGAATGTGGAGTTGATCACGTTAAGTCCATCTAAGGAGATCGTCGAACGTGATATTGAACTCTTTGTGTCCGGTTTACCAAGTGTTCGTCTCTGTTCTAAGTCAAAATAGAGAGTTGATCCCGTTTTAAATCCTTCAAAGAAGATCGTGAACATGCTGGTGAACTCTTTAAGTCTGGTTTACCAAGTTTTTCGACTTGGTTTTAAGTCTAAATGGAGAGTTGATGATGTTATATGTTCTTCAAAGAAGATCAGTGAACGTGTTTGTAAAGGCTTTGAGTCCGGTTTAACAAGTGTTTCGACTTGGTTCTAACATAGACTAGAGAGTTGATACATTAAGTCCTTCAAAAGAGATCTCTGAACGTGATAAATAAACTATTTGAGTCCAGTTTTCCAAATTTTTCGACTTGGTTCAAACTCAGAATGGTGAGTTGATCATGTTAACTCCTTAACAGAAGATCGGTGAACGTTAAAGTGGACTCTTTGAGTGCGGTTTAAAAAGTGTTTCCACTTAGTTCTAACTCGAAAAAGAAGAGTTGATCACATTTAGTCTTTAAAGGGAGATCGGTCAATGTGATAGTTAATTCTTTAATTCCAGTTTTCGAAATGTTTCATTTTCGTTCTAACTCGAAATGTGGAGTTGATCACGTTAAGTTCATCTAAGGAGATCGTCGAACATGATATTGAACTCTTTGTGTCCAGTTTACCAAGTGTTGCGTCTTTGTTCTAAGTCAAAATAGAGAGTTGATCCCGTTTTAAATCCTTCAAAGAAGATCGTGAACATGCTGGTGAACTCTTTAAGTCTGGTTTACCAAGTTTTTCGACTTGGTTTTAAGTCTAAATGGAGAGTTGATGATGTTATGTTCTTCAAAGAAGATCGATGAACGTGTTTGTGAAGGCTTTGAGTCAGGTTTAACAAGTGTTTCGACTTGGTTCTAACATAGACTAGAGAGTTGATACATTAAGTCCTTCAAAAGAGATCTGTGAACGTGATAAATAAACTATTTGAGTCCGATTTTCCAAATTTTTCGACTTGGTTCAAACTCGAATGGTGAGTTGATCATGTTAACTACTTAACGAGTAAGATCGGTGAACGTTATAGTGCACTCTTTGAGTCCGGTTTAAAAAGTGTTTCCACTTAGTTCTAACTCGGAAAGGAGAGTTATTCACATTTAGTCTTTAATGAGAGATCAGTCAATGTGATAGTTAACTATTTAATTCCAGTTTTCGAAATGTTTCATTTTCGTTCTAACTCGGAATGTGGAGTTGATCACGTTAAGTCCATCTAAGGAGATCGTCGAACGTGATATTGAACTCTTTGTGTCCGGTTTACCAAGTGTTCGTCTTTGTTCTAAGTCAAAATAGAGAGTTGATCCCGTTTTAAATCCTTCAAAGAAGATCGTGAACATGCTGGTGAACTCTTTAAGTCTGGTTTACCAAGTTTTTCGACTTGGTTTTAAGTCTAAATGGAGAGTTGTTATGTTCTTCAAAGAAGATCAGTGAACGTGTTTTAAGAAATTTGTGAGTCCGTTTAACAAGTGTTTCGACTTGGTTCTAACATAGACTAGAGAGTTGATACATTAAGTCCTTCAAAAGAGATCTGTGAACGTGATAAATAAACTATTTGAGTCCAGTTTTCCAAATTTTTCGACTTGGTTCAAACTCATAATGGTGAGTTGATCATGTTAACTCTTTAACAGAAGATCGGTGAACGTTAAAGTGGACTCTTTGAGTGCGGTTTAAAAAGTGTTTCCACTTAGTTCTAACTCGGAAAGAAGAGTTGATCACATTTAGTCTTTAAAGGGAGATCGGTCAATGTGATAGTTAATTCTTTAATTCCAGTTTTCGAAATGTTTCATTTTCGTTCTAACTCGGAATGTGGAGTTGATCACGTTAAGTTCATCTAAGGAGATCATCGAACATGATATTGAACTCTTTGTGTCTAGTTTACCAAGTGTTCGTCTTTGTTCTAAGTCAAAATAGAGAGTTGATCCCGTTTTAAATCCTTCAAAGAAGATCGTGAACATGCTGGTGAACTCTTTAAGTCTGGTTTACCAAGTTTTTCGACTTGGTTTTAAGTCTAAATGGAGAGTTGTTATGTTCTTCAAAGAAGATCGGTGAACGTGTTTCGAAGGTTTGTGAGTCCGATTTAACAAGTGTTTCGACTTGGTTCTAACATAGACTAGAGAGTTGATACATTAAGTCCTTCGAAGAGATTTGTGAACGTGATAAATAAACTATTTGAGTCCGCTTTTCCAAATTTTTCGACTTGGTTCAAACTCGTAATGGTGAGTTGATCATGTTAACTCTTTAATGTAAGATCGGTGAACGTTAAAGTGGACTCTTTGAGTGCGGTTTAAAAAGTGTTTCCACTTAGTTCTAACTCGGAAAGAAGAGTTGATCACATTTAGTCTTTAAAGGGAGATCGGTCAATGTGATAGTTAATTCTTTAATTCCAGTTTTCGAAATGTTTCATTTTCGTTCTAACTCGGAATGTGGAGTTGATCACGTTAAGTTCATCTAAGGAGATCGTCGAACATGATATTGAACTCTTTGTGTCTGGTTTACCAAGTGTTCGTCTTTGTTCTAAGTCAAAATAGAGAGTTGATCCCGTTTTAAATCCTTCAAAGAAGATCGTGAACATGCTGGTGAACTCTTTAAGTCTGGTTTACCAAGTTTTTCGACTTGGTTTTAAGTCTAAATGGAGAGTTGATGATGTTATGTTCTTCAAAGAAGATCAGTGAACGTGTTTGTGAAGGCTTTGAGTCGGTTTAACAAGTGTTTCGACTTGGTTCTAACATAGACTAGAGAGTTGATACATTAAGTCCTTCAAAAGAGATCTGTGAACGTGATAAATAAACTATTTGAGTCCAGTTTTCCAAATTTTTCGACTTGGTTCAAACTCAAAATGGTGAGTTGATCATGTTAACTCCTTAACAGAAGATCGGTGAACGTTAAAGTGGACTCTTTGAGTGCGGTTTAAAAAGTGTTTCCACTTAGTTCTAATTCGGAAAGAAGAGTTGATCACATTTAGTCTTTAAAGGGAGATCAGTCAATGTGATAGTTAATTCTTTAATTCCAGTTTTCGAAATGTTTCATTTTCGTTCTAACTCGGAATGTGGAGTTGATCACGTTAAGTCCATCTAAGGAGATCGTCGAACGTGATATTGAACTCTTTGTGTCCGATTTACCAAGTGTTCGTCTTTGTTCTAAGTCAAAATAGAGAGTTGATCCCGGTTTAAATCCTTCAAAGAAGATCGTGAACATGCTGGTGAACTCTTTAAGTCTGGTTTACCAAGTTTTTCGACATGGTTTTAAGTCTAAATGGAGAGTTGATGATGTTATGTTCTTCAAAGAAGATCAGTGAACGTGTTTGTGAAGGCTTTGAGTCTGGTTTAACAAGTGTTTCGACTTGGTTCTAACATAGACTAGAGAGTTGATACATATCCCTCAAAAGAGATCTGTGAACGTGATAAATAAACTATTTGAGTCCAGTTTTCCAAATTTTTTGACTTGGATCAAACTCAGAATGGTGAGTTGATCATGGTAACTACTTAACAGAAGATCGGTGAACGTTATAAGGCACTCTTTGAGTCCGATTTAAAAAGTGTTTCCACTTAGTTCTAACTCGGAAAGGAGAGTTATTCACATTTAATCTTTAATGGGAGATCGTCGAACGTGATATTGAACTCTTTGTGTCCGGTTTACCAAGTGTTCGTCTCTGTTCTAAGTCAAAATAGAGAGTTGATCCCGTTTTAAATCCTTCAAAGAAGATCGTGAACATGCTGGTGAACTCTTTAAGTCTGGTATACCAAGTTTTTCGACTTGGTTTTAAGTCTAAATGGAGAGTTGATGATGTTATATGTTCTTCAAAGAAGATCAGTGAACGTGTTTGTAAAGGCTTTGAGTCCGGTTTAACAAGTGTTTCGACTTGGTTCTAACATAGACTAGAGAGTTGATACATTAAGTCCTTCAAAAGAGATCTCTGAACGTGATAAATAAACTATTTGAGTCCAGTTTTCCAAATTTTTCGACTTGGTTCAAACTCAGAATGGTGAGTTGATCATGTTAACTCCTTAACAGAAGATCGGTGAACGTTAAAGTGGACTCTTTGAGTGCGGTTTAAAAAGTGTTTCCACTTAGTTCTAACTCGGAAAGAAGAGTTGATCACATTTAGTCTTTAAAGGGAGATCGGTCAATGTGATAGTTAATTCTTTAATTCCAGTTTTCGAAATGTTTCATTTTCGTTCTAACTCGAAATGTGGAGTTGATCACGTTAAGTTCATCTAAGGAGATCGTCGAACATGATATTGAACTCTTTGTGTCCGGTTTACCAAGTGTTCGTCTTTGTTCTAAGTCAAAATAGAGAGTTGATCCCGTTTTAAATCCTTCAAAGAAGATCGTGAACATGCTGGTGAACTCTTTAAGTCTGGTTTACCAAGTTTTTCGACTTGGTTTTCAGTCTAAATGGAGAGTTGATGATGTTATGTTCTTCAAAGAAGATCAGTGAACGTGTTTGTGAAGGCTTTGAGTCCGGTTTAACAAGTGTTTCGACTTGGTTCTAACATAGACTAGAGAGTTGATACATTAAGTCCTTCAAAAGAGATCTGTGAACGTGATAAATAAACTATTTGAGTCCAGTTTTCCAAATTTTTCGACTTGGTTCAAACTCAGAATGGTGAGTTGATCATGTTAACTACTTAACAGAAGATCGGTGAACGTTATAGTGCACTCTTTGAGTCCGGTTTAAAAAGTGTTTCCACTTAGTTCTAACTCGGAAAGGAGAGTTATTCACATTTAGTCTTTAATGAGAGATCAGTCAATGTGATAGTTAACTATTTAATTCCAGTTTTCGAAATGTTTCATTTTCGTTCTAACTCGGAATGTGGAGTTGATCACGTTAAGTCCATCTAAGGAGATCGTCGAACGTGATATTGAACTCTTTGTGTCCGGTTTACCAAGTGTTCGTCTTTGTTCTAAGTCAAAATAGAGAGTTGATCCCGTTTTAAATCCTTCAAAGAAGATCGTGAACATGCTGGTGAACTCTTTAAGTTTGGTTTACCAAGTTTTTCGACTTGGTTTTAAGTCTAAATGGAGAGTTGTTATGTTCTTCAAAGAAGATCAGTGAACGTGTTTCTGAAGGCTGTGAGTCCAGTTTAACAAGTGTTTCGACTTGGTTCTAACATAGACTAGAGAGTTGATACATTAAGTCCTTCAAAAGAGATTTGTGAACGTGATAAATAAACTATTTGAGTCCAGTTTTCCAAATTTTTCGACTTGGTTCAAACTCAGAATGGTGAGTTGATCATGTTAACTCCTTATCAGAAGATCGGTGAACGTTAAAGTGGACTCTTTGAGTGCGGTTTAAAAAGTGTTTCCACTTAGTTCTAATTCGGAAAGAAGAGTTGATCACATTTAGTCTTTAAAGGGAGATCAGTCAATGTGATAGTTAATTCTTTAATTCCAGTTTTCGAAATGTTTCATTTTCGTTCTAACTCGGAATGTGGAGTTGATCACGTTAAGTCCATCTAAGGAGATCGTCGAACGTGATATTGAACTCTTTGTGTCCGGTTTACCAAGTGTTCGTCTTTGTTCTAAGTCAAAATAGAGAGTTGATCCCGTTTTAAATCCTTCAAAGAAGATCGTGAACATGCTGGTGAACTCTTTAAGTCTGGTTTACCAAGTTTTTCGACTTGGTTTTAAGTCTAAATGGAGAGTTGATGATGTTATGTTCTTCAAAGAAGATCAGTGAACGTGTTTGTGAAGGCTTTGAGTCCAGTTTAACAAGTGTTTCGACTTGGTTCTAACATAGACTAGAGAGTTGATACATTAAGTCCTTCAAAAGAGATCTGTGAACGTGATAAATAAACTATTTGAGTCCAGTTTTCCAAATTTTTCGACTTGGTTCAAACTCGAATGGTGAGTTGATCATGTTAACTACTTAATGAAGATCGGTGAACGTTATAGTGCACTCTTTGAGTCCGGTTTAAAAAGTGTTTCCACTTAGTTCTAACTCGGAAAGGAGAGTTATTCACATTTAGTCTTTAATGAGAGATCAGTCAATGTGATAGTTAACTATTTAATTCCAGTTTTCGAAATGTTTCATTTTCGTTCTAACTCGGAATGTGGAGTTGATCACGTTAAGTCCATCTAAGGAGATCGTCGAACGTGATATTGAACTCTTTGTGTCCGGTTTACCAAGTGTTCGTCTTTGTTCTAAGTCAAAATAGAGAGTTGATCCCGTTTTAAATCCTTCAAAGAAGATCGTGAACATGCTGGTGAACTCTTTAAGTTTGGTTTACCAAGTTTTTCGACTTGGTTTTAAGTCTAAATGGAGAGTTGTTATGTTATTCTTCAAAGAAGATCGGTGAACGTGTTTCTGAAGGCTGTGAGTCCAGTTTAACAAGTGTTTCGACTTGGTTCTAACATAGACTAGAGAGTTGATACATTAAGTCCTTCAAAAGAGATTTGTGAACGTGATAAATAAACTATTTGAGTCCAGTTTTCCAAATTTTTCGACTTGGTTCAAACTCAGAATGGTGAGTTGATCATGTTAACTCCTTATCGTAAGATCGGTGAACGTTAAAGTGGACTCTTTGAGTGCGGTTTAAAAAGTGTTTCCACTTAGTTCTAACTCGGAAAGAAGAGTTGATCACATTTAGTCTTTAAAGGGAGATCAGTCAATGTGATAGTTAATTCTTTAATTCCAGTTTTCGAAATGTTTCATTTTCGTTCTAACTCGGAATGTGGAGTTGATCACGTTAAGTCCATCTAAGGAGATCGTCGAACGTGATATTGAACTCTTTGTGTCCGGTTTACCAAGTGTTCGTCTTTGTTCTAAGTCAAAATAGAGAGTTGATCCGATTTTTAAATCCTTCAAAGAAGATCGTGAACATCTTTGGTGAACTCTTTAAGTCTGGTTTACCAAGTTTTTCGACTTGGTTTTAAGTCTAAATGGAGAGTTGATGATGTTATGTTCTTCAAAGAAGATCAGTGAACGTGAAGGCTTTGAGTCTGGTTTAACAAGTGTTTCGACTTGGTTCTAACATAGACTAGAGAGTTGATACATATCCTTCAAAAGAGATCTCGTGAACGTGATAAATAAACTATTTGAGTCCGCTTTTCCAATTTTTTGACTTGGATCAAACTCGAGAATGGTGAGTTGATCATGGTAACTACTTAATGTAAGATCGGTGAACGTTATAGTGCACTCTTTGAGTCCGATTTAAAAAGTGTTTCCACTTAGTTCTAACTCTCGGAAAGGAGAGTATTATTCACATTTAATCTTTAATGGGAGATCACCAATGTGATAGTTAACTTTTTAATTCCGATTTTGAAATGTTTCATTTTCGTTCTAACTCGGAATGTGGAGTTGATCACGTTAAGTCCATCTAAGGAGATCGTCGAACGTGATATTGAACTCTTTGTGTCCGGTTTACCAAGTGTTCGTCTTTGTTCTAAGTCAAAATAGAGAGTTGATCCCGTTTTAAATCCTTCAAAGAAGATCGTGAACATGCTGGTGAACTCTTTAAGTCTGGTTTACCAAGTTTTTCGACTTGGTTTTAAGTCTAAATGGAGAGTTGATGATGTTATATGTTCTTCAAAGAAGATCAGTGAACGTGTTTGTAAAGGCTTTGAGTCCGGTTTAACAAGTGTTTCGACTTTGTTCTAACATAGACTAGAGAGTTGATACATTAAGTCCTTCAAAAGAGATCTATGAACGTGATAATTAAACTATTTGAGTCCAGTTTTCCAAATTTTTCGACTTGGGTCAAACTCAGAATGGTGAGTTGATCATGTTAACTCCTTAACAGAAGATCGGTGAACGTTAAAGTGGACTCTTTGAGTGCGGTTTAAAAAGTGTTTCCACTTAGTTCTAACTCGGAAAGAATAGTTGATCACATTTAGTCTTTAAAGGGAGATCGGTCAATGTGATAGTTAATTCTTTAATTCCAGTTTTCGAAATGTTTCATTTTCGTTCTAACTCGAAATGTGGAGTTGATCACGTTAAGTTCATCTAAGGAGATCGTCGAACATGATATTGAACTCTTTGTGTCTGGTTTACCAAGTGTTCGTCTTTGTTCTAAGTCAAAATAGAGAGTTGATCCCGTTTTAAATCTTTCAAAGAAGATCGTGAACATCTTTGGTGAACTCTCTTTAAGTCTGGTTTACCAAGTTTTTCGACTTGGTTTTCAGTCTAAATGGAGAGTTGATGATGTTATGTTCTTCAAAGAGGATCAGTGAACGTGTTTGTGAAGGCTTTGAGTCCGGTTTAACAAGTGTTTCGACTTGGTTCTAACATAGACTAGAGAGTTGATACATTAAGTCCTTCAAAAGAGATCTGTGAACGTGATAAATAAACTATTTGAGTCCGCTTTTCCAAATTTTTCGACTTGGTTCAAACTCTCGAATGGTGAGTTGATCATGTTAACTACTTAACAGAAGATCGGTGAACGTTATAGTGCAGTCTTTGAGTCCGGTTTAAAAAGTGTTTCCACTTAGCTCTAACTCGGAAAGGAGAGTTATTCACATTTAGTCTTTAATGAGAGATCAGTCAATGTGATAGTTAACTATTTAATTCCAGTTTTCGAAATGTTTCATTTTCGTTCTAACTCGGAATGTGGAGTTGATCACGTTAAGTCCATCTAAGGAGATCGTCGAACGTGATATTGAACTCTTTGTGTCCGGTTTACCAAGTGTTCGTCTTTGTTCTAAGTCAAAATAGAGAGTTGATCCCGTGTTAAATCCTTCATAGAAGATCGAGAACATGCTGGTGAACTCTTTAAGTCTGGTTTACCAAGTTTTTCGACTTTGTTTTAAGTCTAAATGGAGAGTTGATGATGTTATGTTCTTCAAAGAAGATCAGTGAACGTGGTTGTGAAGGCTTTGAGTCCGGTTTAACAAACGTGATAAAGAAATGATTTGAGTCCATTTTACCAAATTTTTCGACTTGGTTCAAACTCAGAATGGTGAGTTGATCATGTTAACTCCTTAACAGAAGATCGGTGAACGTTAAAGTGGACTCTTTGAGTGCGGTTTAAAAAGTGTTTCCACTTAGTTCTAACTCGAAAAGAAGAGTTGATCACATTTAGTCTTTAAAGGGAGATCAATCAATGTGATAGTTAATTCTTTAATTCCAGTTTTCGAAATGTTTCATTTTCGTTCTAACTCGGAATGTGGAGTTGATCACGTTAAGTCCATCTAAGGAGATCGTCGAACGTGATATTGAACTCTTTGTGTCCGGTTTACCAAGTGTTCGTCTTTGTTCTAAGTCAAAATAGAGAGTTGATCCCGTGTTAAATCCTTCAAAGAAGATCGAGAACATCTTTGGTGAACTCTTTAAGTTTGGTTTACCAAGTTTTTCGACTTGGTTTTAAGTCTAAATGGAGAGTTGATGATGTTATGTTCTTCAAAGAAGATCAGTGAACGTGTTTCTTGAAGGTGTGAGTCCAGTTTAACAAGTGTTTCGACTTGGTTCTAACATAGACTAGAGAGTTGATACATTAAGTCCTTCAAAAGAGATTTGTGAACGTGATAAATAAACTATTTGAGTCCAGTTTTCCTAATTTTTCGACTTGGTTCAAACTCAGAATGGTGAGTTGATCATGTTAACTCCTTATCAGAAGATCGGTGAACGTTAAAGTGGACTATTTGAGTGCGGTTTAAAAAGTGTTTCCACTTAGTTCTAATTCGAAAAGAAGAGTTGATCTAATTTAGTCTTTAAAGGGAGATCAGTCAATGTGATAGTTAATTCTTTAATTCCGTTTTGAAAATGTTTCATTTTCGCTCTAACTCTGAATGTGGAGTTGATCACGTTAAGTCCATCTAAGGAGATCGTCGAACGTGATATTGAACTCTTTGTGTCCGGTTTACCAAGTGTTCGTCTTTGTTCTAAGTCAAAATAGAGAGTTGATCCCGTTTTAAATCTTTCAAAGAAGATCGTGAACATGCTGGTGAACTCTTTAAGTCTGGTTTACCAAGTTTTTCGACTTGGTTTTAAGTCTAAATGGAGAGTTGATGATGTTATGTTCTTCAAAGAAGATCAGTGAACGTGTTTGTGAAGGCTTTGAGTCTGGTTTAACAAGTGTTTCGACTTGGTTCTAACATAGACTAGAGAGTTGATACATATCCTTCAAAAGAGATCTGTGAACGTGATAAATAAACTATTTGAGTCCAGTTTTCCAAATTTTTTGACTTGTATCAAACTCAGAATGGTGAGTTGATCATGGTAACTACTTAATGTAAGATCGGTGAACGTTATAGTGCACTCTTTTTGAGTCCGATTTAAAAAGTGTTTCCACTTAGTTCTAACTCGGAAAGGAGAGTTATTCACATTTAATCTTTAATGGGAGATCGTCAATGTGATAGTTAACTTTTTAATTCCGATTTTGAAATGTTTCATTTTCGTTCTAACTCGGAATGTGGAGTTGATCACGTTAAGTCCATCTAAGGAGATCGTCGAACGTGATATTGAACTCTTTGTGTCCGGTTTACCAAGTGTTCGTCTCTGTTCTAAGTCAAAATAGAGAGTTGATCCCGTTTTAAATCCTTCAAAGAAGATCGTGAACATGTTGGTGAACTCTTTAAGTCTGGTTTACCAAGTTTTTCGACTTGGTTTTAAGTCTAAATGGAGAGTTGATGATGTTATATGTTCTTCAAAGAAGATCAGTGAACGTGTTTGTAAAGGCTTTGAGTTCGGTTTAACAAGTGTTTCGACTTGGTTCTAACATAGACTAGAGAGTTGATACATTAAGTCCTTCAAAAGAGATCTGTGAACGTGATAAATAAACTATTTGAGTCCAGTTTTCCAAATTTTTCGACTTGGTTCAAACTCAGAATGGTGAGTTGATCATGTTAACTACTTAACAGAAGATCGGTGAACGTTATAGTGCAGTCTTTGAGTCCGGTTTAAAAAGTGTTTCCACTTAGCTCTAACTCGGAAAGGAGAGTTATTCACATTTAGTCTTTAATGAGAGATCAGTCAATGTGATAGTTAACTATTTAATTCCGATTTTGAAATGTTTCATTTTCGCTCTAACTCGAATGTGGAGTTGATCACGTTAAGTCCATCTAAGGAGATCGTCGAACGTGATATTGAACTCTTTGTGTCCGGTTTACCAAGTGTTCGTCTTTGTTCTAAGTCAAAATAGAGAGTTGATCCCGTGTTAAATCCTTCATAGAAGATCGAGAACATCTTTGGTGAACTCTTTAAGTCCTGGTTTACCAAGTTTTTCGACTTGGTTTTAAGTCTAAATGGAGAGTTGATGATGTTATGTTCTTCAAAGAAGATCGGTGAACGTGTTTGTGAAGGCTTTGAGTCGATAGGTTTAACAAACGTGATAAAGAAATGATTTGAGTCCATTTTACCAAATTTTTCGACTTGGTTCAAACTCGAATGGTGAGTTGATCATGTTAACTCCTTAACTGAAAGATCGGTGAACGTTAAAGTGGACTCTTTGAGTGCGGTTTAAAAAGTGTTTTCACTTAGTTCTAACTCGGAAAGAAGAGTTGATCACATTTAGTCTTTAAAGGGAGATCAATCAATGTGATAGTTAATTCTTTAATTCGATTTTGAAATGTTTCATTTTCGTTCTAACTCGGAATGTGGAGTTGATCACGTTAAGTCCATCTAAGGAGATCGTCGAACGTGATATTGAACTCTTTGTGTCCGGTTTACCAAGTGTTCGTCTTTGTTCTAAGTCAAAATAGAGAGTTGATCCCGTTTTAAATCTTTCAAAGAAGATCGTGAACATGCTGGTGAACTCTTTAAGTCTGGTTTACCAAGTTTTTCGACTTGGTTTTCAGTCTAAATGGAGAGTTGATGATGTTATGTTCTTCAAAGAGGATCAGTGAACGTGTTTGTGAAGGCTTTGAGTCCGGTTTAACAAGTGTTTCGACTTGGTTCTAACATAGACTAGAGAGTTGATACATTAAGTCCTTCAAAAGAGATCTGTGAACGTGATAAATAAACTATTTGAGTCCGCTTTTCCAAATTTTTCGACTTGGTTCAAACTCGAATGGTGAGTTGATCATGTTAACTACTTAACGTAAGATCGGTGAACGTTATAGTGCGATCTTTGAGTCCGGTTTTAAAAGTGTTTCCACTTAGCTCTAACTCTGAAAGGAGAGTTATTCACATTTAGTTTTTAATGAGAGATCGGTCAATGTGATAGTTAACTATTTAATTCCGATTTTGAAATGTTTCATTTTCGTTCTAACTCGGAATGTGGAGTTGATCACGTTAAGTCCATCTAAGGAGATCGTCGAACGTGATATTGAACTCTTTGTGTCCGGTTTACCAAGTGTTCGTCTTTGTTCTAAGTCAAAATAGAGAGTTGATCCCGTGTTAAATCCTTCATAGAAGATCGAGAACATGTTGGTGAACTCTTTAAGTCTGGTTTACCAAGTTTTTCGACTTTGTTTTAAGTCTAAATGGAGAGTTGATGATGTTATGTTCTTCAAAGAAGATCAGTGAACGTGGTTGTGAAGGCTTTGAGTCCGGTTTAACAAACGTGATAAAGAAATGATTTGAGTCCATTTTACCAAATTTTTCGACTTGGTTCAAACTCAGAATGGTGAGTTGATCATGTTAACTCCTTAACAGAAGATCGGTGAACGTTAAAGTGGACTCTTTGAGTGCGGTTTAAAAAGTGTTTCCACTTAGTTCTAACTCGAAAAGAAGAGTTGATCACATTTAGTCTTTAAAGGGAGATCAATCAATTTGATAGTTAATTCTTTAATTCCAGTTTTCGAAATGTTTCATTTTCGTTCTAACTCGGAATGTGGAGTTGATCACGTTAAGTCCATCTAAGGAGATCGTCGAACGTGATATTGAACTCTTTGTGTCCGGTTTACCAAGTGTTCGTCTTTGTTCTAAGTCAAAATAGAGAGTTGATCCCGTGTTAAATCCTTCAAAGAAGATCGAGAACATGCTGGTGAACTCTTTAAGTTTGGTTTACCAAGTTTTTCGACTTGGTTTTAAGTCTAAATGGAGAGTTGATGATGTTATGTTCTTCAAAGAAGATCAGTGAACGTGTTTCTGAAGGCTGTGAGTCCAGTTTAACAAGTGTTTCGACTTGGTTCTAACATAGACTAGAGAGTTGATACATTAAGTCCTTCAAAAGAGATTTGTGAACGTGATAAATAAACTATTTGAGTCCAGTTTTCCTAATTTTCGACTTGGTTCAAACTCAGAATGGTGAGTTGATCATGTTAACTCCTTATCAGAAGATCGGTGAACGTTAAAGTGGACTCTTTGAGTGCAGTTTAAAAAGTGTTTCCACTTAGTTCTAATTCGGAAAGAAGAGTTGATCACATTTAGTCTTTAAAGGGAGATCAGTCAATGTGATAGTTAATTCTTTAATTCCAGTTTTCGAAATGTTTCATTTTCGTTCTAACTCGGAATGTGGAGTTGATCACGTTAAGTCCATCTAAGGAGATCGTCGAACGTGATATTGAACTCTTTGTGTCCGGTTTACCAAGTGTTCGTCTTTGTTCTAAGTCAAAATAGAGAGTTGATCCCGTTTTAAATCTTTCAAAGAAGATCGTGAACATGCTGGTGAACTCTTTAAGTCTGGTTTACCAAGTTTTTCGACTTGGTTTTAAGTCTAAATGGAGAGTTGATGATGTTATGTTCTTCAAAGAAGATCAGTGAACGTGTTTGTGAAGGCTTTGAGTGCGGTTTAACAAGTGTTTCGACTTGGTTCTAACATAGACTAGAGAGTTGATACATATCCTTCAAAAGAGATCTGTGAACGTGATAAATAAACTATTTGAGTCCAGTTTTCCAAATTTTTTGACTTGTATCAAACTCAGAATGGTGAGTTGATCATGGTAACTACTTAACAGAAGATCGGTGAACGTTATAGTGCACTCTTTGAGTCCGATTTAAAAAGTGTTTCCACTTAGTTCTAACTCGGAAAGGAGAGTTATTCACATTTAATCTTTAATGGGAGATCAGTCAATGTGATAGTTAACTTTTTAATTCCAGTTTTCGAAATGTTTCATTTTCGTTCTAACTCGGAATGTGGAGTTGATCACGTTAAGTCCATCTAAGGAGATCGTCGAACGTGATATTGAACTCTTTGTGTCCGGTTTACCAAGTGTTCGTCTCTGTTCTAAGTCAAAATAGAGAGTTGATCCCGTTTTAAATCCTTCAAAGAAGATCGTGAACATCTTTGGTGAACTCTTTAAGTCCTGGTTTACCAAGTTTTTCGACTTGGTTTTAAGTCTAAATGGAGAGTTGATGATGTTATATGTTCTTCAAAGAAGATCAGTGAACGTGTTTGTAAAGGCTTTGAGTTCGGTTTAACAAGTGTTTCGACTTGGTTCTAACATAGACTAGAGAGTTGATACATTAAGTCCTTCAAAAGAGATCTGTGAACGTGATAAATAAACTATTTGAGTCCAGTTTTCCAAATTTTTCGACTTGGTTCAAACTCGTAATGGTCGAGTTGATCATGTTAACTACTTATGTAAGATCGGTGAACGTTATAGTGACTCTTTGAGTCCGGTTTAAAAAGTGTTTCCACTTAGCTCTAACTCGGAAAGGAGAGTTATTCACATTTAGTCTTTAATGAGAGATCAGTCAATGTGATAGTTAACTATTTAATTCCAGTTTTCGAAATGTTTCATTTTCGTTCTAACTCGGAATGTGGAGTTGATCACGTTAAGTCCATCTAAGGAGATCGTCGAACGTGATATTGAACTCTTTGTGTCCGGTTTACCAAGTGTTCGTCTTTGTTCTAAGTCAAAATAGAGAGTTGATCCCGTGTTAAATCCTTCATAGAAGATCGAGAACATGCTGGTGAACTCTTTAAGTCTGGTTTACCAAGTTTTTCGACTTGGTTTTAAGTCTAAATGGAGAGTTGATGATGTTATGTTCTTCAAAGAAGATCAGTGAACGTGTTTGTGAAGGCTTTGAGTCCGGTTAAACAAACGTGATAAAGAAATGATTTGAGTCCATTTTACCAAATTTTTCGACTTGGTTCAAACTCAGAATGGTGAGTTGATCATGTTAACTCCTTAACAGAAAGATCGGTGAACGTTAAAGTGGACTCTTTGAGTGCGGTTTAAAAAGTGTTTTCACTTAGTTCTAACTCGGAAAGAAGAGTTGATCACATTTAGTCTTTAAAGGGAGATCAATCAATGTGATAGTTAATTCTTTAATTCCAGTTTTCGAAATGTTTCATTTTCGTTCTAACTCGGAATGTGGAGTTGATCACGTTAAGTCCATCTAAGGAGATCGTCGAACGTGATATTGAACTCTTTGTGTCCGGTTTACCAAGTGTTCGTCTTTGTTCTAAGTCAAAATAGAGAGTTGATCCCGTGTTAAATCCTTCAAAGAAGATCGAGAACATGCTGGTGAACTCTTTAAGTTTGGTTTACCAAGTTTTTCGACTTGGTTTTAAGTCTAAATGGAGAGTTGATGATGTTATGTTCTTCAAAGAAGATCAGTGAACGTGTTTCTGAAGGCTGTGAGTCCAGTTTAACAAGTGTTTCGACTTGGTTCTAACATAGACTAGAGAGTTGATACATTAAGTCCTTCAAAAGAGATTTGTGAACGTGATAAATAAACTATTTGAGTCCAGTTTTCCAAATTTTTCGACTTGGTTCAAACTCAGAATGGTGAGTTGATCATGTTAACTCCTTATCAGAAGATCGGTGAACGTTAAAGTGGACTCTTTGAGTGCGGTTTTTAGTTCTAATTCGGAAAGAAGAGTTGATCACATTTAGTCTTTAAAGGGAGATCAGTCAATGTGATAGTTAATTCTTTAATTCCGCCAAATGTTTCATTTTCGTTCTAACTCGGAATGTGGAGTTGATCACGTTAAGTCCATCTAAGGAGATCGTCGAACGTGATATTGAACTCTTTGTGTCCGGTTTACCAAGTGTTCGTCTTTGTTCTAAGTCAAAATAGAGAGTTGATCCCGTTTTAAATCTTTCAAAGAAGATCGTGAACATGCTGGTGAACTCTTTAAGTCTGGTTTACCAAGTTTTTCGACTTGGTTTTAAGTCTAAATGGAGAGTTGATGATGTTATGTTCTTCAAAGAAGATCAGTGAACGTGTTTGTGAAGGCTTTGAGTCTGGTTTAACAAGTGTTTCGACTTGGTTCTAACATAGACTAGAGAGTTGATACATATCCTTCAAAAGAGATCTGTGAACGTGATAAATAAACTATTTGAGTCCAGTTTTCCAAATTTTTTGACTTGGATCAAACTCAGAATGGTGAGTTGATCATGGTAACTACTTAACAGAAGATCGGTGAACGTTATAGTGCACTCTTTGAGTCCGATTTAAAAAGTGTTTCCACTTAGTTCTAACTCGGAAAGGAGAGTTATTCACATTTAATCTTTAATGGGAGATCAGTCAATGTGATAGTTAACTTTTTAATTCCAGTTTTCGAAATGTTTCATTTTCGTTCTAACTCGGAATGTGGAGTTGATCACGTTAAGTCCATCTAAGGAGATCGTCGAACGTGATATTGAACTCTTTGTGTCCGGTTTACCAAGTGTTTGTTTTTGTTCTAAGTCATAATAGAGAGTTGATCCCGTTTTAAATCCTTCAAAGAAGATCGTGAACATGCTGGTGAACTCTTTAAGTCTGGTTTACCAAGTTTTTCGACTTGGTTTTAAGTCTAAATGGAGAGTTGATGATGTTATATGTTCTTCAAAGAAGATCAGTGAACGTGTTTGTAAAGGCTTTGAGTTCGGTTTAACAAGTGTTTCGACTTTGTTCTAACATAGACTAGAGAGTTGATACATTAAGTCCTTCAAAAGAGATCTTTGAACGTGATAAATAAACTATTTGAGTCCAGTTTTCCAAATTTTTCGACTTGGGTCAAACTCGTAATGGTGAGTTGATCATGTTAACTCCTTAATGTAAGATCGGTGAACGTTAAAGTGGACTCTTTGAGTGCGGTTTAAAAAGTGTTTCCACTTAGTTCTAACTCGGAAAGAAAGAGTTGATCACATTTAGTCTTTAAAGGAGATCGGTCAATGTGATAGTTAATTCTTTAATTCCAGTTTTCGAAATGTTTCATTTTCGTTCTAACTCGAAATGTGGAGTTGATCACGTTAAGTTCATCTAAGGAGATCGTCGAACATGATATTGAACTCTTTGTGTCTGGTTTACCAAGTGTTCGTCTTTGTTCTAAGTCAAAATAGAGAGTTGATCCCGTTTTAAATCCTTCAAAGAAGATCGTGAACATGCTGGTGAACTCTTTAAGTCTGGTTTACCAAGTTTTTCGACTTGGTTTTAAGTCTAAATGGAGAGTTGATGATGTTATGTTCTTCAAAGAAGATCGATGAACGTGTTTGTGAAGGCTTTGAGAGTCTGTTTAACAAGTGTTTCGACTTGGTTCTAACATAGACTAGAGAGTTGATACATTAAGTCCTTCAAAAGAGATCTGTGAACGTGATAAATAAACTATTTGAGTCCAGTTTTCCAAATTTTTCGACTTGGTTCAAACTCAGAATGGTGAGTTGATCATGTTAACTACTTAATGTAAGATCGGTGAACGTTATAGTGCGACTCTTTGAGTCCGGTTTAAAAAGTGTTTCCACTTAGCTCTAACTCGGAAAGGAGAGTTATTCACATTTAGTCTTTAATGAGAGATCAGTCAATGTGATAGTTAACTATTTAATTCCAGTTTTCGAAATGTTTCATTTTCGTTCTAACTCGGAATGTGGAGTTGATCACGTTAAGTCCATCTAAGGAGATCGTCGAACGTGAGATTGAACTCTTTGTGTCCGGTTTACCAAGTGTTCGTCTTTGTTCTAAGTCAAAATAGAGAGTTGATCCCGTGTTAAATCCTTCATAGAAGATCGAGAACATGCTGGTGAACTCTTTAAGTCTGGTTTACCAAGTTTTTCGACTTGGTTTTAAGTCTAAATGGAGAGTTGATGATGTTATGTTCTTCAAAGAAGATCAGTGAACGTGTTTGTG
Source organism: Oxytropis ochrocephala (assembly GCA_020916435.1). NCBI lineage: Eukaryota > Viridiplantae > Streptophyta > Magnoliopsida > Fabales > Fabaceae > Oxytropis > Oxytropis ochrocephala. The sequence goes on from JAJHUT010000060.1 coordinate 61,361, forward strand.
AAGGCTTTGAGTCCGGTTTAACAAACGTGATAAATAAATGATTTGAGTCCATTTTACCAAATTTTTCGACTTGGTTCAAACTCAGAATGGTGAGTTGATCATGTTAACTCCTTAACAGAAAGATCGGTGAACGTTAAAGTGGACTCTTTGAGTGCGGTTTAAAAAGTGTTTCCACTTAGTTCTAACTCGGAAAGAAGAGTTGATCACATTTAGTCTTTAAAGGGAGATCAATCAATGTGATAGTTAATTCTTTAATTCCAGTTTTCGAAATGTTTCATTTTCGTTCTAACTCGGAATGTGGAGTTGATCACATTAAGTCCATCTAAGGAGATCGTCGAACGTGATATTGAACTCTTTGTGTCCGGTTTACCAAGTGTTCGTCTTTGTTCTAAGTCAAAATAGAGAGTTGATCCCGTGTTAAATCCTTCAAAGAAGATCGAGAACATCTTTGGTGAACTCTTTAAGTTTGGTTTACCAAGTTTTTCGACTTGGTTTTAAGTCTAAATGGAGAGTTGATGATGTTATGTTCTTCAAAGAAGATCAGTGAACGTGTTTCTGAAGGCTGTGAGTCCAGTTTAACAAGTGTTTCGACTTGGTTCTAACATAGACTAGAGAGTTGATACATTAAGTCCTTCAAAAGAGATTTGTGAACGTGATAAATAAACTTTTTGAGTCCAGTTTTCCAAATTTTTCGACTTGGTTCAAACTCAGAATGGTGAGTTGATCATGTTAACTCCTTAACAGAAGATCGATGAACGTTAAAGTGGACTCTTTGAGTGCGGTTTAAAAAGTGTTTCCACTTAGTTCTAACTCGGAAAGAAGAGTTGATCACATTTAGTCTTTAAAGGGAGATCGGTCAATGTGATAGTTAATTCTTTAATTCTAGTTTTCGAAATGTTTCATTTTCGTTCTAACTCGGAATGTGGAGTTGATCACGTTAAGTTCATCTAAGGAGATCGTCGAACATGATATTGAACTTTTTGTGTCTGGTTTACCAAGTGTTCGTCTTTGTTCTATGTCAAAATAGAGAGTTGATCCCGTTTTAAATCCTTCAAAGAAGATCGTGAACATGCTGGTGAACTCTTTAAGTCTGGTTTACCAAGTTTTTCGACTTGGTTTTAAGTCTAAATGGAGAGTTGATGATGTTATGTTCTTCAAAGAAGATCAGTGAACGTGTTTGTGAAGGCTTTGAGTCTGGTTTAACAGGTGTTTCGACTTGGTTCTAACATAGACTAGAGAGTTGATACATATCCTTCAAAAGAGATCTGTGAACGTGATAAATAAACTATTTGAGTCCAGTTTTCCAAATTTTTTGACTTGGATCAAACTCAGAATGGTGAGTTGATCATGTTAACTACTTAATAGAAGATCGGTGAACGTTATAGTGCACTCTTTGAGTCCGATTTAAAAAGTGTTTCCACTTAGTTCTAACTCGGAAAGGAGAGTTATTCACAATTAATCTTTAATGGGAGATCAGTCAATGTGATAGTTAACTTTTTAATTCCAGTTTTCGAAATGTTTCATTTTCGTTCTAACTCGGAATGTGGAGTTGATCACGTTAAGTCCATCTAAGGAGATCGTCGAACGTGATATTGAATTCTTTGTGTCCGGTTTACCAAGTGTTCGTCTCTGTTCTAAGTCAAAATAGAGAGTTGATCCCGTTTTAAATCCTTCAAAGAAGATCGTGAACATGCTGGTGAACTCTTTAAGTCTGGTTTACCAAGTTTTTCGACTTGGTTTTAAGTCTAAATGGAGAGTTGATGATGTTATATGTTCTTCAAAGAAGATCAGTGAACGTGTTTGTAAAGGCTTTGAGTTCGGTTTAACAAGTGTTTCGACTTTATTCTAACATAGACTAGAGAGTTGATACATTAAGTCCTTCAAAAGAGATCTATGAACGTGATAAATAAACTATTTGAGTCCAGTTTTCCAAATTTTTCGACTTGGGTCAAACTCAGAATGGTGAGTTGATCATGTTAACTCCTTAACAGAAGATCGGTGAACGTTAAAGTGGACTCTTTGAGTGCGGTTTAAAAAGTGTTTCCACTTAGTTCTAACTCGGAAAGAAGAGTTGATCACATTTAGTCTTTAAAGGGAGATCGGTCAATGTGATAGTTAATTCTTTAATTCCAGTTTTCGAAATGTTTCATTTTCGTTCTAACTCGAAATGTGGAGTTGATCACGTTAAGTTCATCTAAGGAGATCGTCGAACATGATATTGAACTCTTTGTGTCTGGTTTACCAAGTGTTCGTCTTTGTTCTAAGTCAAAATAGAGAGTTGATCCCGTTTTAAATCCTTCAAAGAAGATCGTGAACATGCTGGTGAACTCTTTAAGTCTGGTTTACCAAGTTTTTCGACTTTGTTTTCAGTCTAAATGGAGAGTTGATGATGTTATGTTCTTCAAAGAAGATCAGTGAACGTGTTTGTGAAGGCTTTGAGTCCGGTTTAACAAGTGTTTCGACTTGGTTCTAACATAGACTAGAGAGTTGATACATTAAGTCCTTCAAAAGAGATCTGTGAACGTGATAAATAAACTATTTGAGTCCAGTTTTCCAAATTTTTCGACTTGGTTCAAACTCAGAATGGTGAGTTGATCATGTTAACTACTTAAATGTAAGATCGGTGAACGTTATAGTGGACTCTTTGAGTCCGGTTTAAAAAGTGTTTCCACTTAGCTCTAACTCTGAAAGGAGAGTTATTCACATTTAGTCTTTAATGAGAGATCGGTCAATGTGATAGTTAACTATTTAATTCCGATTTTGAAATGTTTCATTTTCGTTCTATCTCGGAATGTGGAGTTGATCACGTTAAGTCCATCTAAGGAGATCGTCGAACGTGATATTGAACTCTTTGTGTCCGGTTTACCAAGTGTTCGTCTTTGTTCTAAGTCAAAATAGAGAGTTGATCCCGTGTTAAATCCTTCATAGAAGATCGAGAACATGCTGGTGAACTCTTTAAGTCTGGTTTACCAAGTTTTTCGACTTGGTTTTAAGTCTAAATGGAGAGTTGATGATGTTATGTTCTTCAAAGAAGATCAGTGAACGTGTTTGTGAAGGCTTTGAGTCCGGTTTAACAAACGTGATAAAGAAATGATTTGAGTCCATTTTACCAAATTTTTCGACTTGGTTCAAACTCAGAATGGTGAGTTGATCATGTTAACTCCTTAACAGAAAGATCGGTGAACGTTAACGTGGACTCTTTGAGTGCGGTTTAAAAAGTGTTTCCATTTAGTTCTAACTCGGAAAGAAGAGTTGATCACATTTAGTCTTTAAAGGGAGATCAATCAATGTGATAGTTAATTCTTTAATTCCAGTTTTCGAAATGTTTCATTTTCGTTCTAACTCGGAATGTGGAGTTGATCACGTTAAGTCCATCTAAGGAGATCGCCGAACGTGATATTGAACTCTTTGTGTCCGGTTTACCAAGTGTTCGTCTTTGTTCTAAGTCAAAATAGAGAGTTGATCCCGTGTTAAATCCTTCAAAGAAGATCGAGAACATGCTGGTGAACTCTTTAAGTTTGGTTTACCAAGTTTTTCGACTTGGTTTTAAGTCTAAATGGAGAGTTGATGATGTTATGTTCTTCAAAGAAGATCGGTGAACGTGTTTACAAGAAATTTGTGAGTCCGGTTTAACAAGTGTTTCGACTTGGTTCTAACATAGACTAGAGAGTTGATACATTAAGTCCTTCAAAAGAGATTTGTGAACGTGATAAATAAACTATTTGAGTCCAGTTTTCCAAATTTTTCGACTTGGTTCAAACTCAGAATGGTGAGTTGATCATGTTAACACCTTAACAGAAGAACGATGAACGTTAAAGTGGACTCTTTGAGTGCGGTTTAAAAAGTGTTTCCACTTAGTTCTAACTCGGAAAGAAGAGTTGATCACATTTAGTCTTTAAAGGGAGATCGGTCAATGTGATAGTTAATTCTTTAATTCTAGTTTTCGAAATGTTTCATTTTCGTTCTAACTCGGAATGTGGAGTTGATCACGTTAAGTTCATCTAAGGAGATCGTCGAACATGATATTGAACTTTTTGTGTCTGGTTTACCAAGTGTTCGTCTTTGTTCTATGTCAAAATAGAGAGTTGATCCCGTTTTAAATCCTTCAAAGAAGATCGTGAACATGCTGGTGAACTCTTTAAGTCTGGTTTACCAAGTTTTTCGACTTGGTTTTAAGTCTAAATGGAGAGTTGATGATGTTATGTTCTTCAAAGAAGATCGATGAACGTGTTTGTGAAGGCTTTGAGTCCGGTTTTAACAGTGTTTCGACTTGGTTCTAACATAGACTAGAGAGTTGATACATATCCTTCAAAAGAGAGATCGTGAACGTGATAAATAAACTATTTGAGTCCAGTTTTCCAAATTTTTTGACTTAGATCAAACTCAGAATGGTGAGTTGATCATGTTAACTACTTAACAGAAGATCGGTGAACGTTATAGTGCACTCTTTGAGTCCGATTTAAAAAGTGTTTCCACTTAGTTCTAACTCGGAAAGGAGAGTTATTCACAATTAATCTTTAATGGGAGATCAGTCAATGTGATAGTTAACTTTTTAATTCCAGTTTTCGAAATGTTTCATTTTCGTTCTAACTCGGAATGTGGAGTTGATCACGTTAAGTCCATCTAAGGAGATCGTCAAACGTGATATTGAAATCTTTGTGTCCGGTTTACCAAGTGTTCGTCTCTGTTCTAAGTCAAAATAGAGAGTTGATCCCGTTTTAAATCCTTCAAAGAAGATCGTGAACATGCTGGTGAACTCTTTAAGTCTGGTTTACCAAGTTTTTCGACTTGGTTTTCAGTCTAAATGGAGAGTTGATGATGTTATGTTCTTCAAAGAAGATCAGTGAACGTGTTTGTGAAGGCTTTGAGTCCGGTTTAACAAGTGTTTCGACTTGGTTCTAACATAGACTAGAGAGTTGATACATTAAGTCCTTCAAAAGAGATCTGTGAACGTGATAAATAAACTATTTGAGTCCAGTTTTCCAAATTTTTCGACTTGGTTCAAACTCAGAATGGTGAGTTGATCATGTTAACTACTTAACAAAAGATCGGTGAACGTTATAGTGCACTCTTTGAGTCCGATTTAAAAAGTGTTTCCACTTAGTTCTAACTCGGAAAGGAGAGTTATTCACAATTAATCTTTAATGGGAGATCAGTCAATGTGATAGTTAACTATTGGCTTAATTTTCATTTTGGTCCCCTATTTTTTCACTAACTCACGATTTTGGTCCTCCAAGAATTTTTTTCACAAATTTGGTCCCCCTATTTTCACTAGCTCATGATTTTAGTCCCCCAATAATTTTTCTTAAAAATTTAGTCCCCCTATTTTCGCAAATTCATGATTTTAGTCCCCTTATTTTTCCAATTTTTAAAATCAAAGTCCCCCTCTAGGAAAAATAGGGGGACTAAAATCGTGAGTTTGCGAAAATAGGAGGACTAAAATCGTGAGTTGGTGAAAATAGGGGGACTAAATTTGTGAGAAAAATTCTTGGGGGACTAATCGTGAGTTACTGAAAATAGGGGGACTAAATTCGTGAAAAAATTTCTTGGGGGATCAAAATCGTGAGTTAGTGAAAATAGGGGGACGAAAACTGTAATTAAGCCTTAACTATTTAATTCCAGTTTTCGAAATGTTTCATTTTCGTTCTAACTCGGAATGTGGAGTTCATCACGTTAAGTCCATCTAAGGAGATCGTCGAACGTGATATTGAACTCTTTGTGTCCGGTTTACCATCGTCTTTGTTCTAAGTCAAAATAGAGAGTTGATCCCGTGTTAAATCCTTCAAAGAAGATCGTGAACATGCTGGTGAACTCTTTAAGTCTGGTTTAGCAAGTTTTTCGACTTGGTTTTAAGTCTAAATGGAGAGTTGATGATGTTAGGTTCTTCAAAGAAGATCAGTGAAGGCTTTGAGTCCGGTTTATAAAGTGTTTAGACTTGGTTCAAACTTAGAATGGTGAGTTGATCATGTTAACTCCTTAACAGAAGATCGGTGAACGTTAAAGTGGACTCTTTCAGTCCGGTTTAAAAAGTGGTTCCACTTAGTTCTAACTCGGAAAGGAGAGTTGATCACATTTTGTCTTTAATGGGAGATCGGTCAATGTGATAGTTAAATCTTAATTCCAGTTTTCGAAATGTTTCATTTTCGTTCTAACTCAGAATGTGGAGTTGATCACGTTAAGTCCTTCTAAGGAGATCGTCGAACGTGTTATTGAACTCTTTGTGTCCGGTTTACCAAGTGTTCGTCTTTGTTCTAAGTCAAAATAGAGAGTTGAACCTGTGTTAAATCCGTCAAAAAAGATCGTGAACATGCTGGTGATCTCTTTAAGTCTGGTTTACCAAGTTTTTTGACTTTGTTTTAAGTCTAAATGGAGAGTTGATGATGTTATGTTCTTCAAAGAAGATCAGTGAACGTGTTTCTGAAGGCTTTGAGTCCGGTTTAACAAACGTGATAAAGAAACTATTTGAGTGAAGTTTACCAAATTTTTCGACTTGGTTCAAACTCAGAATGGTGAGTTGATCATGTTAACTCCTTAACAGAAGATCGGTGAACGTTAAAGTGGACTCTTTGAGTGCGGTTTAAAAAGTGTTTCCACTTAGTTCTAACTCGGAAAGAAGAGTTGATCACATTTAGTCTTTAAAGGGAGATCAGTTAATGTGATAGTTAATATTTTAATTCCAGTTTTCGAAATATTTCATTTTCGTTCTAACTCGGAATGTGGAGTTGATCACGTTAAGTCCATCTAAGGAGATCGTCGAACGTGATATTGAACTCTTTGTGTCTGGTTTACCAAGTGTTCGTCTTTGTTCTAAGTCAAAATAGAGAGTTGATCCCGTGTTAAATCCTTCAAAGAAGATCGAGAACATGCTGGTGAACTCTTTAAGTCTGGTTTACTAAGTTTTTCGACTTGGTTTTAAGTCTAAATGGAGAGTTGATGATGTTATGTTCTTCAAAGAAGATCAGTGAACGTGTTTCTGAAGGCTGTGAGTCCAGTTTAACAAGTGTTTCGACTTGGTTGTAACATAGACTAGAGAGTTGATACATTAAGTCCTTCAAAAGAGATCTGTGAACGTGATAAAGAAACTATTTGAGTCCAATTTTCCAAATTTTTCGACTTGGTTCAAACTCAGAATGGTGAGTTGATCATGTTAACTCCTTAACAGAAGATCGGTGAACGTTAAAGTGGACTCTTTGAGTGCGGTTTAAAAAGTGTTTCCACTTAGTTCTAACTCGGAAAGAAGAGTTGATCACATTTAGTATTTAAAGGGAGATCAGTCAATGTGATAGTTAATTCTTTAATTCCAGTTTTCGAAATGTTTCATTTTCATTCTAACTCGGAACGTGGAGTTGATCACGTTAAGTTCATCTAAGGAGATCGTCGAACATGATATTGAACTCTTTGTGTCTGGTTTACCAAGTGTTTGTCTTTGTTCTAAGTCAAAATAGAGAGTTGATCCCGTTTTAAATCCTTCAAAGAAGATCGTGAACATGCTGGTGAACTCTTTAAGTCTGGTTTACCAAGTTTTTCGACTTGGTTTTAAGTCTAAATGGAGAGTTGATGATGTTATGTTCTTCAAAGAAGATCAGTGAACGTTTTTGTGAAGGCTTTGAGTCTGGTTTAACAAGTGGTTCGACTTGGTTCTAACATAGACTAGAGAGTTGATACATATCCTTCGAAAGAGATTTGTGAACGTGATAAATAAACTATTTGAGTCCAGTTTTCCAAATTTTTTGACTTGGATCAAACTCAGAATGGTGAGTTGATCATGTTAACTACTTAACAGAAGATCGGGGAACGTTATAGTGCACTCTTTGAGTCCGATTTAAAAAGTGTTTCCACTTAGTCCTAACTCGGAAAGGAGAGTTATTCACATTTAATCTTTAATGGGAGATCAGTCAATGTGATAGTTAACTATTTAATTCCAGTTTTCGAAATGTTTCATTTTCGTTCTAACTCGGAATGTGGAGTTGATCACGTTAAGTCCATCTAAGGAGATCGTCGAACGTGATATTGAACTCTTTGTGTCCGGTTTACCAAGTGTTTGTTTTTGTTCTAAGTCATAATAGAGAGTTGATCCCGCTTTTAAATCCTTCAAAGAAGATCGTGAACATCTTTGGTGAACTCTTTAAGTCCTGGTTTACCAAGTTTTTAGACTTGGTTTTAAGTCTAAATGGAGAGTTGATGATGTTATATGTTCTTCAAAGAATATCGGTGAACGTGTTTGTAAAGGCTTTGAGTCAGGTTTAACAAGTGTTTCGACTTGGTTCTAACATAGACTAGAGAGTTGATACATTAAGTCCTTCAAAAGAGATCTCGTGAACGTGATAAATAAACTATTTGAGTCCAGCTTTTCCAAATTTTTCGACTTGGTCCAAAACTCGTAATGGTGAGTTGATCATGTTAACTACTTAACGAAGATCGGTGAACGTTAAAGTGGACTCTTTGAGTGCGTTTAAAAAGTGTTTCCACTTAGTTCTAACTCGAAAGAAGAGTTGATCACATTTAGTCTTTAAAGGAAGATCGGTCAATGTGATAGTTAATTCTTTAATTCTAGTTTTGAAATGTTTCATTTTCGTTCTAACTCGAATGTGGAGTTGATCACGTTAAGTCCATCTAAGGAGATCGTCGAACGTGATATTGAACTCTTTTTGTGTCCTGGTTTACCAAGTGTTCGTCTTTGTTCTAAGTCAAAATAGAGAGTTGATCCCGTGTTAAATCCTTCAAAGAAGACCGAGAACATCTTTGGTGAACTCTTTAAGTCTGCTTTACCAAGTTTTTCGACTTGGTTTTAAGTCTAAATGGAGAGTTGATGATGTTATGTTCTTCAAAGAAGATCAGTGAACGTGTTTGTGAAGGCTTTGAGTCCGGTTTAACAAACGTAATAAAGAAACTATTTGAGTCCAGTTTACCAAATTTTTCGACTTGGTTCAAACTCAGAATGGTGAGTTGATCATGTTAACTCCTTAATAGAAGATCGGTGAACGTTAAAGTGGACTCTTTGAGTGCGGTTTAAAAAGTGTTTCCACTTAGTTCTAACTCGGAAAGAAGAGTTGATCACATTTAGTCTTTAAAGGGAGATCGGTCAATGTGATAGTTAATTCTTTAATTCCAGTTTTCGAAATGTTTCATTTTCGTTCTAACTCGGAATGTGGAGTTGATCACGTTAAGTTCATCTAAGGAGATCGTCGAACATGATATTGAACTCATTGTGTCTGGTTTACCAAGTGTTCGTCTTTGTTCTAAGTCAAAATAGAGAGTTGATCCCGTTTTAAATCCTTCAAAGAAGATCGTGAACATGTTGGTGAACTCTTTAAGTCTGGTTTACCAAGTTTTTCGACTTGGATTTAAGTCTAAATGGAGAGTTGATGATGTTATGTTCTTCAAAGAAGATCAGTGAACGTGTTTGTGAAGGCTTTGAGTCTGGTTTAACAAGTATTTCGACTTGGTTCTAACATAGACTAGAGAGTTGATACATTAAGTCCTTCAAAAGAGATATGTGAACGTGATAAATAAACTATTTGAGTCCAGTTTTCCAAATTTTTCGACTTTGTTCAAACTCAGAATGGTGAGTTGATCATGTTAACTACTTAACAGAAGATCGGTGAACGTTATAGTGCACTCTTTGAGTTCGGTTTAAAAAGTGTTTCCACTTAGTTCTAACTCGGAAAGGAGAGTTATTCACATTTAGTCTTTAATGGGAGATCAGTCAATGTGATAGTTAACTATTTAATTCCAGTTTTCGAAATGTTTCATTTTCGTTCTAACTCGGAATGTGGAGTTGATCACGTTAAGTCCATCTAAGGAGATCGTCGAACGTGATATTGAACTCTTTGTGTCCGGTTTACCAAGTGTTCGTCTTTGTTCTAAGTCAAAATAGAGAGTTGATCCCGTGTTAAATCCTTCAAAGAAGATCGAGAACATGCTGGTGAACTCTTTAAGTCTGGTTTACCAAGTTTTTCGACTTGGTTTTAAGTCTAAATGGAGAGTTGATGATGTTATGTTCTTCAAAGAAATCAGTGAACGTGTTTGTGAAGGCTTTGAGTCCGGTTTGACAAACGTGATAAAGAAACTATTTGAGTCCAGTTTACCAAATTTTTCGACTTGGTTCAAACTCAGAATGGTGAGTTGATCATGTTAACTCCTTAACAGAAGATCGATGAACGTTAAAGTGGACTCTTTGAGTGCGGTTTAAAAAGTGTTTCCACTTAGTTCTAACTCGGAAAGAAGAGTTGATCACATTTAGTCTTTAAAGGGAGATCAGTCAATGTGATAGTTAATTCTTTAATTCCAGTTTTCGAAATGTTTCATTTTCGTTCTAACTCGGAATGTGGAGTTGATCACGTTAAGTCCATCTAAGGAGATCGTCGAACGTGATATTGAACTCTTTGTGTCCGTTTTACCAAGTGTTCGTCTTTGTTCTAAGTCAAAATAGAGAGTTGATCCCGTGTTAAATCCTTCAAAGAAGATCGCGAACATGCTGGTGAACTCTTTAAGTTTGGTTTACCAAGTTTTTCGACTTGGTTTTAAGTCTAAATGGAGAGTTGATGATGTTATGTTCTTCAAAGAAGATCAGTGAACGTGTTTGTGAAGGCTTTGAGTCCGGTTTAACAAACGTGATAAAGAAACTATTTGAGTCCAGTTTACCAAATTTTTCGACTTGGTTCAAACTCAGAATGGTGAGTTGATCATGTTAACTCCTTAACAGAAGATCGGTGAACGTTAAAGTGGACTCTTTGAGTGCGGTTTAAAAAGTGTTTCCACTTAGTTCTAACTCGGAAAGAAGAGTTGATCACATTTAGTCTTTAAAGGGAGATCAGTCAATGTGATAGTTAATTCTTTAATTCCAGTTTTCGAAATGTTTCATTTTCGTTCTAACTCGGAATGTGGAGTTGATCACGTTAAGTCCATCTAAGGAGATCGTCGAACGTGATATTGAACTCTTTGTGTCTGGTTTACCAAGTGTTTGTCTTTGTTCTAAGTCAAAATAGAGAGTTGATCCCGTTTTAAATCCTTCAAAGAAGATCGTGAACATGCTGGTGAACTCTTTAAGTCTGGTTTACCAAGTTTTTCGACTTGGTTTTAAGTCTAAATGGAGAGTAGATGATGTTATGTTCTTCAAAGAAGATCAGTGAACGTTTTTGTGAAGGCTTTGAGTCTGGTTTAACAAGTGGTTCGACTTGGTTCTAACATAGACTAGAGAGTTGATACATATCCTTCAAAAGAGATCTGTGAACGTGATAAATAAACTATTTGAGTCCAGTTTTCCAAATTTTTTGACTTGGATCAAACTCAGAATGGTGAGTTGATCATGTTAACTACTTAACAGAAGATCGGGGAACGTTATAGTGCACTCTTTGAGTCCGATTTAAAAAGTGTTTCCACTTAGTTCTAACTCGGAAAGGAGAGTTATTCACATTTAATCTTTAATGGGAGATCAGTCAATGTGATAGTTAACTATTTAATTCCAGTTTTCGAAATGTTTCATTTTCGTTCTAACTCGGAATGTGGAGTTGATCACGTTAAGTCCATCTAAGGAGATCGTCGAACGTGATATTGAACTCTTTGTGTCCGGTTTACCAAGTGTTTGTTTTTGTTCTAAGTCATAATAGAGAGTTGATCCCGTTTTAAATCCTTCAAAGAAGATCGTGAACATCTTTGGTGAACTCTTTAAGTCCTGGTTTACCAAGTTTTTAGACTTGGTTTTAAGTCTAAATGGAGAGTTGATGATGTTATATGTTCTTCAAAGAAGATCAGTGAACGTGTTTGTAAAGGCTTTGAGTCCGGTTTAACAAGTGTTTCGACTTGGTTCTAACATAGACTAGAGAGTTGATACATTAAGTCCTTCAAAAGAGATCTGTGAACGTGATAAATAAACTATTTGAGTCCAGTTTTCCAAATTTTTCGACTTGGTTCAAACTCAGAATGGTGAGTTGATCATGTTAACTACTTAACAGAAGATCGGTGAACGTTAAACTGGACTCTTTGAGTGCGTTTAAAAAGTGTTTCCACTTAGTTCTAACTCGGAAAGAAGAGTTGATCACATTTAGTCTTTAAAGGAAGATCGGTCAATGTGATAGTTAATTCTTTAATTCTAGTTTTCGAAATGTTTCATTTTCGTTCTAACTCGGAATGTGGAGTTGATCACGTTAAGTCCATCTAAGGAGATCGTCGAACGTGATATTGAACTCTTTGTGTCCGGTTTACCAAGTGTTCGTCTTTGTTCTAAGTCAAAATAGAGAGTTGATCCCGTGTTAAATCCTTCAAAGAAGACCGAGAACATGCTGGTGAACTCTTTAAGTCTGGTTTACCAAGTTTTTCGACTTGGTTTTAAGTCTAAATGGAGAGTTGATGATGTTATGTTCTTCAAAGAAGATCAGTGAACGTGTTTGTGAAGGCTTTGAGTCCGGTTTAACAAACGTAATAAAGAAACTATTTGAGTCCAGTTTACCAAATTTTTCGACTTGGTTCAAACTCAGAATGGTGAGTTGATCATGTTAACTCCTTAATAGAAGATCGGTGAACGTTAAAGTGGACTCTTTGAGTGCGGTTTAAAAAGTGTTTCCACTTAGTTCTAACTCGGAAAGAAGAGTTGATCACATTTAGTCTTTAAAGGGAGATCGGTCAATGTGATAGTTAATTCTTTAATTCCAGTTTTCGAATGTTTCATTTTCGTTCTAACTCGGAATGTGGAGTTGATCACGTTAAGTTCATCTAAGGAGATCGTCGAACGTGATATTGAAATCTTTGTGTCTGGTTTACCAAGTGTTCGTCTTTGTTCTAAGTCAAAATAGAGAGTTGATCCCGTGTTAAATCCTTCAAAGAAGATCGAGAACATGCTGGTGAACTCTTTAAGTCTGGTTTACTAAGTTTTTCGACTTGGTTTTAAGTCTAAATGGAGAGTTGATGATGTTATTATGTTCTTCAAAGAAGATCAGTGAACGTGTTTCTGAAGGCTGTGAGTCCAGTTTAACAAGTGTTTCGACTTGGTTGTAACATAGACTAGAGAGTTGATACATTAAGTCCTTCAAAAGAGATCTGTGAACGTGATAAAGAAACTATTTGAGTCCAATTTTCCAAATTTTTCGACTTGGTTCAAACTCAGAATGGTGAGTTGATCATGTTAACTCCTTAACAGAAGATCGGTGAACGTTAAAGTGGACTCTTTGAGTGCGGTTTAAAAAGTGTTTCCACTTAGTTCTAACTCGGAAAGAAGAGTTGATCACATTTAGTATTTAAAGGAGATCACCAATGTGATAGTTAATTCTTTAATTCCGCTTTTCAAATGTTTCATTTTCATTCTAACTCTGAATGTGGAGTTGATCACGTTAAGTTCATCTAAGGAGATCGTCGAACATGATATTGAACTCTTTGTGTCTGGTTTACCAAGTGTTTGTCTTTGTTCTAAGTCAAAATAGAGAGTTGATCCCGCTTTTAAATCCTTCAAAGAAGATCGTGAACATCTTTGGTGAACTCTTTAAGTCTGGTTTACCAAGTTTTTCGACTTGGTTTTAAGTCTAAATGGAGAGTTGATGATGTTATGTTCTTCAAAGAAGATCAGTGAACGTTTTTGTGAAGGCTTTGAGTCTGGTTTAACAAGTGGTTCGACTTGGTTCTAACATAGACTAGAGAGTTGATACATATCCTTCGAAAGAGATTTGTGAACGTGATAAATAAACTATTTGAGTCCAGTTTTCCAAATTTTTTGACTTGGATCAAACTCAGAATGGTGAGTTGATCATGTTAACTACTTAACAGAAGATCGGGGAACGTTATAGTGCACTCTTTGAGTCCGATTTAAAAAGTGTTTCCACTTAGTTCTAACTCGGAAAGAAGAGTTGATCACATTTAGTCTTTAAAGGGAGATCGGTCAATGTGATAGTTAATTCTTTAATTCCGCCAAATGTTTCATTTTCGCTCTAAACTCGAATGTGGAGTTGATCACGTTAAGTCCATCTAAGGAGATCGTCGAACGTGATATTGAACTCTTTGTGTCCGGTTTACCAAGTGTTTGTTTTTGTTCTAAGTCATAATAGAGAGTTGATCCCGTTTTAAATCCTTCAAAGAAGATCGTGAACATGCTGGTGAACTCTTTAAGTCTGGTTTACCAAGTTTTTAGACTTGGTTTTAAGTCTAAATGGAGAGTTGATGATGTTATATGTTCTTCAAAGAATATCAGTGAACGTGTTTGTAAAGGCTTTGAGTCCGGTTTAACAAGTGTTTCGACTTGGTTCTAACATAGACTAGAGAGTTGATACATTAAGTCCATCAAAAGAGATCTGTGAACGTGATAAATAAACTATTTGAGTCCAGTTTTCCAAATTTTTCGACTTGGTCCAAACTCAGAATGGTGAGTTGATCATGTTAACTACTTAACAGAAGATCGGTGAACGTTAAACTGGACTCTTTGAGTGCGTTTAAAAAGTGTTTCCACTTAGTTCTAACTCGGAAAGAAGAGTTGATCACATTTAGTCTTTAAAGGAAGATCGGTCAATGTGATAGTTAATTCTTTAATTCTAGTTTTCGAAATGTTTCATTTTCGTTCTAACTCAGAATGTGGAGTTAATCACGTTAAGTCCATCTAAGGAGATCGTCGAACGTGATATTGAACTCTTTGTGTCCGGTTTACCAAGTGTTCGTCTTTGTTCTAAGTCAAAATAGAGAGTTGATCCCGTGTTAAATCCTTCAAAGAAGATCGAGAACATGCTGGTGAACTCTTTAAGTCTGGTTTACCAAGTTTTTCGACTTGGTTTTAAGTCTAAATGGAGAGTTGATGATGTTATGTTCTTCAAAGAAGATCAGTGAACGTGTTTGTGAAGGCTTTGAGTCCGGTTTAACAAACGTAATAAAGAAACTATTTGAGTCCAGTTTACCAAATTTTTCGACTTGGTTCAAACTCAGAATGGTGAGTTGATCATGTTAACTCCTTAATAGAAGATCGGTGAACGTTAAAGTGGACTCTTTGAGTGCGGTTTAAAAAGTGTTTCCACTTAGTTCTAACTCGGAAAGAAGAGTTGATCACATTTAGTCTTTAAAGGGAGATCGGTCAATGTGATAGTTAATTCTTTAATTCCAGTTTTCGAAATGTTTCATTTTCGCTCTAACTCGGAATGTGGAGTTGATCATGTTAAGTTCATCTAAGGAGATCGTCGAACATGATATTGAACTCTTTGTGTCTGGTTTACCAAGTGTTCGTCTTTATTCTAAGTCAAAATAGAGAGTTGATCCCTGCTTTTAAATCCTTCAAAGAAGATCATGAACATGTTTGGTGAACTCTTTAAGTCCGGTTTACCAAGTTTTTCGACTTGGTTTTAAGTCTAAATGGAGAGTTGATGATTTTATGTTCTTCAAACGAAGATCGCTGAACGTGTTTGTGAAGACTTTGAGTCCGGTTTAACAAGTGTTTCGACTTGGTTCTAACATAGACTAGAGAGTTGATACATTAAGTCCTTCAAAAGAGATATGTGAACGTGATAAATAAACTATTTGAGTCCAGTTTTCCAAATTTTTCGACTTTGTTCAAACTCAGAATGGTGAGTTGATCATGTTAACTACTTAACAGAAGATCGGTGAACGTTATAGTGCACTCTTTGAGTTCGGTTTAAAAAGTGTTTCCACTTAGTTCTAACTCGGAAAGGAGAGTTATTCACATTTAGTCTTTAATGGGAGATCAGCCAATGTGATAGTTAACTATTTAATTCCAGTTTTCGAAATGTTTCATTTTCGTTCTAACTCGGAATGTGGAGTTGATCACGTTAAGTCCATCTAAGGAGATCGTCGAACGTGATATTGAACTCTTTGTGTCCGGTTTACCAAGTGTTCGTCTTTGTTCTAAGTCAAAATAGAGAGTTGATCCCGTGTTAAATCCTTCAAAGAAGATCGAGAACATGCTGGTGAACTCTTTAAGTCTGGTTTACCAAGTTTTTCGACTTGGATTTAAGTCTAAATGGAGAGTTGATGATGTTATGTTCTTCAAAGAAGATCAGTGAACGTGTTTCTGAAGGTTGTGAGTCCAGTTTAACAAGTGTTTCGACTTGGTTGTAACATAGACTAGAGAGTTGATACATTAAGTCCTTCAAAAGAGATCTGTGAACGTGATAAAGAAACTATTTGAGTCCAATTTTCCAAATTTTTCGACTTGGTTCAAACTCAGAATGGTGAGTTGATCATGTTAACTCCTTAACAGAAGATCGGTGAACGTTAAAGTGGACTCTTTGAGTGCGGTTTAAAAAGTGTTTCCACTTAGTTCTAACTCGGAAAGAAGAGTTGATCACATTTAGTATTTAAAGGGAGATCAGTCAATGTGATAGTTAATTCTTTAATTCCAGTTTTCGAAATGTTTCATTTTCATTCTAACTCGGAATGTGGAGTTGATCACGTTAAGTTCATCTAAGGAGATCGTCGAACATGATATTGAACTCTTTGTGTCTGGTTTACCAAGTGTTTGTCTTTGTTCTAAGTCAAAATAGAGAGTTGATCCCGCTTTTAAATCCTTCAAAGAAGATCGTGAACATGCTGGTGAACTCTTTAAGTCTGGTTTACCAAGTTTTTCGACTTGGTTTTAAGTCTAAATGGAGAGTTGATGATGTTATGTTCTTCAAAGAAGATCAGTGAACGTTTTTGTGAAGACTTTGAGTCTGGTTTAACAAGTGGTTCGACTTGGTTCTAACATAGACTAGAGAGTTGATACATATCCTTCAAAAGAGATTTGTGAACGTGATAAATAAACTATTTGAGTCCAGTTTTCCAAATTTTTTGACTTGGATCAAACTCAGAATGGTGAGTTGATCATGTTAACTACTTAACGTAAGATCGTGAACGTTATAGTGCACTCTTTGAGTCCGATTTAAAAAGTGTTTCCACTTAGTTCTAACTCTGAAAGAAGAGTTGATCACATTTAGTCTTTAAAGGAGATCGGTCAATGTGATAGTTAATTCTTTAATTCCGCCAAATGTTTCATTTTCGCTCTAACTCGAATGTGGAGTTGATCACGTTAAGTCCATCTAAGGAGATCGTCGAACGTGATATTGAACTCTTTGTGTCCGGTTTACCAAGTGTTTGTTTTTGTTCTAAGTCATAATAGAGAGTTGATCCCGTTTTAAATCCTTCAAAGAAGATCGTGAACATGCTGGTGAACTCTTTAAGTCTGGTTTACCAAGTTTTTAGACTTGGTTTTAAGTCTAAATGGAGAGTTGATGATGTTATATGTTCTTCAAAGAATATCAGTGAACGTGTTTGTAAAGGCTTTGAGTCCGGTTTAACAAGTGTTTCGACTTGGTTCTAACATAGACTAGAGAGTTGATACATTAAGTCCTTCAAAAGAGATCTGTGAACGTGATAAATAAACTATTTGAGTCCAGTTTTCCAAATTTTTCGACTTGGTCCAAACTCAGAATGGTGAGTTGATCATGTTAACTACTTAACAGAAGATCGGTGAACGTTAAACTGGACTCTTTGAGTGCGTTTAAAAAGTGTTTCCACTTAGTTCTAACTCGGAAAGAAGAGTTGATCACATTTAGTCTTTAAAGGAAGATCGGTCAATGTGATAGTTAATTCTTTAATTCTAGTTTTTGAAATGTTTCATTTTCGTTCTAACTCGGAATGTGGAGTTGATCACGTTAAGTCCATCTAAGGAGATCGTCGAACGTGATATTGAACTTTTTGTGTCTGGTTTACCAAGTGTTCGTCTTTGTTCTAAGTCAAAATAAAGAGTTGATCCCGTGTTAAATCCTTCAAAGAAGACCGAGAACATGCTGGTGAACTCTTTAAGTCTGCTTTACCAAGTTTTTCGACTTGGTTTTAAGTCTAAATGGAGAGTTGATGATGTTATGTTCTTCAAAGAAGATCAGTGAACGTGTTTGTGAAGGCTTTGAGTCCGGTTTAACAAACGTAATAAAGAAACTATTTGAGTCCAGTTTACCAAATTTTTCGACTTGGTTCAAACTCAGAATGGTGAGTTGATCATGTTAACTCCTTAATAGAAGATCGGTGAACGTTAAAGTGGACTCTTTGAGTGCGGTTTAAAAAGTGTTTCCACTTAGTTCTAACTCGGAAAGAAGAGTTGATCACATTTAGTCTTTAAAGGAGATCGGTCAATGTGATAGTTAATTCTTTAATTCCCTTTTTCAAATGTTTCATTTTCGTTCTAACTCGGAATGTGGAGTTGATCACGTTAAGTTCATCTAAGGAGATCGTCGAACATGATATTGAACTCTTTGTGTCTGGTTTACCAAGTGTTCGTCTTTGTTCTAAGTCAAAATAGAGAGTTGATCCCGTTTTAAATCCTTCAAAGAAGATCGTGAACATGTTGGTGAACTCTTTAAGTCTGGTTTACCAAGTTTTTCGACTTGGATTTAAGTCTAAATGGAGAGTTGATGATGTTATGTTCTTCAAAGAAGATCAGTGAACGTGTTTGTGAAGGCTTTGAGTCTGGTTTAACAAGTATTTCGACTTGGTTCTAACATAGACTAGAGAGTTGATACATTAAGTCCTTCAAAAGAGATCTGTGAACGTGATAAATAAACTATTTGAGTCCAGTTTTCCAAATTTTTCGACTTGGTTCAAACTCAGAATGGTGAGTTGATCATGTTAACTCCTTAACGGAAGATCGGTGAACGTTAAAGTGGACTCTTTGAGTGCGGTTTAAAAAGTGTTTCCACTTAATTCTAACTCGGAATGAAGAGTTGATCACATTTAGTCTTTAAAGGGAGATCGGTCAATGTGATAGTTAGTTCTTTAATTCCGCCAAATGTTTCATTTTCGTTCTAACTCGGAATGTGGAGTTGATCACGTTAAGTTCATCTAAGGAGATCGTCGAACATGATATTGAACTCTTTGTGTCTGGTTTACCAAGTGTTCGTCTTTGTTCTAAGTCAAAATAGAGAGTTGATCCTGTTTTAAATCCTTCAAAGAAGATCATGAACATGCTGGTGAACTCTTTAAGTCTGGTTTACCAAGTTTTTCGACTTGGTTTTAAGTCTAAATGGAGAGTTGATGATTTTATGTTCTTCAACGAAGATCAGTGAACGTGTTTGTGAAGACTTTGAGTCCGGTTTAACAAGTGTTTCGACTTGGTTCTAACATAGACTAGAGAGTTGATACATTAAGTCCTTCAAAAGAGATATGTGAACGTGATAAATAAACTATTTGAGTCCAGTTTTCCAAATTTTTCGACTTTGTTCAAACTCAGAATGGTGAGTTGATCATGTTAACTACTTAACAGAAGATCGGTGAACGTTATAGTGCACTCTTTGAGTTCGGTTTAAAAAGTGTTTCCACTTAGTTCTAACTCGGAAAGGAGAGTTATTCACATTTAGTCTTTAATGGGAGATCACCAATGTGATAGTTAACTATTTAATTCCAATTTTCAAATGTTTCATTTTCGCTCTAACTCGAATGTGGAGTTGATCACGTTAAGTCCATCTAAGGAGATCGTCGAACGTGATATTGAACTCTTTGTGTCCGGTTTACCAAGTGTTCGTCTTTGTTCTAAGTCAAAATAGAGAGTTGATCCCGTGTTAAATCCTTCAAAGAAGATCGAGAACATGCCGGGTGAACTCTTTAAGTCCGGTTTACCAAGTTTTTCGACTTGGTTTTAAGTCTAAATGGAGAGTTGATGATGTTATGTTCTTCAAAGAAATCAGTGAACGTGTTTGTGAAGGCTTTGAGTCCGGTTTGACAAACGTGATAAAGAAACTATTTGAGTCCAGTTTACCAAATTTTTCGACTTGGTTCAAACTCAGAATGGTGAGTTGATCATGTTAACTCCTTAACGTAAGATCGATGAACGTTAAAGTGGACTCTTTGAGTGCGGTTTAAAAAGTGTTTCCACTTAGTTCTAACTCTGAAAAGAAGAGTTGATCACATTTAGTCTTTAAAGGAGATCACCAATGTGATAGTTAATTCTTTAATTCCGCCAAATGTTTCATTTTCGCTCTAACTCGAATGTGGAGTTGATCACGTTAAGTCCATCTAAGGAGATCGTCGAACGTGATATTGAACTCTTTGTGTCCGTTTTACCAAGTGTTCGTCTTTGTTCTAAGTCAAAATAGAGAGTTGATCCCGTGTTAAATCCTTCAAAGAAGATTGCGAACATGCTGGTGAACTCTTTAAGTCTGGTTTACCAAGTTTTTCGACTTGGTTTTAAGTCTAAATGGAGAGTAGATGATGTTATGTTCTTCAAAGAAGATCAGTGAACGTTTTTGTGAAGGCTTTGAGTCTGGTTTAACAAGTATTTCGACTTGGTTCTAACATAGACTAGAGAGTTGATACATTAAGTCCTTCAAAAGAGATCTGTGAACGTGATAAATAAACTATTTGAGTCCAGTTTTCCAAATTTTTCGACTTGGTTCAAACTCAGAATGGTGAGTTGATCATGTTAACTCCTTAACGGAAGATCGGTGAACGTTAAAGTGGACTCTTTGAGTGCGGTTTAAAAAGTGTTTCCACTTAATTCTAACTCGGAATGAAGAGTTGATCACATTTAGTCTTTAAAGGGAGATCGGTCAATGTGATAGTTAGTTCTTTAATTCCAGCTTTTTAAATGTTTCATTTTCGCTCTAACTCTGAATGTGGAGTTGATCACGTTAAGTTCATCTAAGGAGATCGTCGAACATGATATTGAACTCTTTGTGTCCTGGTTTACCAAGTGTTCGCTCTTTGTTCTAAGTCAAAATAGAGAGTTGATCCCGCTTTTAAATCCTTCAAAGAAGATCGTGAACATGTTGGTGAACTCTTTAAGTCCTGGTTTACCAAGTTTTTCGACTTGGATTTAAGTCTAAATGGAGAGTTGATGATGTTATGTTCTTCAAAGAAGATCAGTGAACGTGTTTGTGAAGGCTTTGAGTCTGGTTTAACAAGTATTTCGACTTGGTTCTAACATAGACTAGAGAGTTGATACATTAAGTCCTTCAAAAGAGATCTCGTGAACGTGATAAATAAACTATTTGAGTCCAGTTTTCCAAATTTTTCGACTTGGTTCAAACTCAGAATGGTGAGTTGATCATGTTAACTCCTTAACGGAAGATCGGTGAACGTTAAAGTGGACTCTTTGAGTGCGGTTTAAAAAGTGTTTCCACTTAATTCTAACTCGGAATGAAGAGTTGATCACATTTAGTCTTTAAAGGAGATCGGTCAATGTGATAGTTAGTTCTTTAATTCCATTTTCAAATGTTTCATTTTCGCTCTAACTCGAATGTGGAGTTGATCACGTTAAGTTCATCTAAGGAGATCGTCGAACATGATATTGAACTCTTTGTGTCCGGTTTACCAAGTGTTCGCCTTTGTTCTAAGTCAAAATAGAGAGTTGATCCCGCTTTTAAATCCTTCAAAGAAGATCATGAACATGCTCGTGAACTCTTTAAGTCTGGTTTACCAAGTTTTTCGACTTGGTTTTAAGTCTAAATGGAGAGTTGATGATTTTATGTTCTTCAACGAAGATCAGTGAACGTGTTTGTGAAGACTTTGAGTCCGGTTTAACAAGTGTTTCGACTTGGTTCTAACATAGACTAGAGAGTTGATACATTAAGTCCTTCAAAAGAGATATGTGAACGTGATAAATAAACTATTTGAGTCCAGTTTTCCAAATTTTTCGACTTTGTTCAAACTCAGAATGGTGAGTTGATCATGTTAACTACTTAATGTAAGATCGTGAACGTTATAGTGCACTCTTTGAGTTCGGTTTAAAAAGTGTTTCCACTTAGTTTTAACTCTGAAAGGAGAGTTATTCACATTTAGTCTTTAATGGGAGATCACCAATGTGATAGTTAACTATTTAATTCCCGCCAAATGTTTCATTTTCGTTCTAACTCGAATGTGGAGTTGATCACGTTAAGTCCATCTAAGGAGATCGTCGAACGTGATATTGAACTCTTTGTGTCCGGTTTACCAAGTGTTCGCCTTTGTTCTAAGTCAAAATAGAGAGTTGATCCCGTGTTAAATCCTTCAAAGAAGATCGAGAACATGCTTGGTGAACTCTTTAAGTCTGGTTTACCAAGTTTTTCGACTTGGTTTTAAGTCTAAATGGAGAGTTGATGATGTTATGTTCTTCAAAAAATCAGTGAACGTGTTTGTGAAGGCTTTGAGTCCGGTTTGACAAACGTGATAAAGAAACTATTTGAGTCGTGATAAATAAACTATTTACCAAATTTTTCGACTTGGTTCAAACTCGTAATGGTGAGTTGATCATGTTAACTCCTTAACAGAAGATCGATGAACGTTAAAGTGGACTCTTTGAGTGCGGTTTAAAAAGTGTTTCCACTTAGTTCTAACTCGGAAAGAAGAGTTGATCACATTTAGTCTTTAAAGGGAGATCACCAATGTGATAGTTAATTCTTTAATTCCGCCAAATGTTTCATTTTCGCTCTAACTCTGAATGTGGAGTTGATCACGTTAAGTCCATCTAAGGAGATCGTCGAACGTGATATTGAACTCTTTGTGTCCGCTTTACCAAGTGTTCGCCTTTGTTCTAAGTCAAAATAGAGAGTTGATCCCGTGTTAAATCCTTCAAAGAAGATTGCGAACATGCTGGTGAACTCTTTAAGTCTGGTTTACCAAGTTTTTCGACTTGGTTTTAAGTCTAAATGGAGAGTAGATGATGTTATGTTCTTCAAAGAAGATCAGTGAACGTTTTTGTGAAGGCTTTGAGTCCGGTTTAACAAGTATTTCGACTTGGTTCTAACATAGACTAGAGAGTTGATACATTAAGTCCTTCAAAAGAGATCTGTGAACGTGATAAATAAACTATTTGAGTCCAGTTTTCCAAATTTTTCGACTTGGTTCAAACTCAGAATGGTGAGTTGATCATGTTAACTCCTTAACGGAAGATCGGTGAACGTTAAAGTGGACTCTTTGAGTGCGGTTTAAAAAGTGTTTCCACTTAATTCTAACTCGAAAGAAGAGTTGATCACATTTAGTCTTTAAAGGGAGATCGGTCAATGTGATAGTTAGTTCTTTAATTCCGCCAAATGTTTCATTTTCGCTCTAACTCTGAATGTGGAGTTGATCACGTTAAGTTCATCTAAGGAGATCGCCGAACATGATATTGAACTCTTTGTGTCCGGTTTACCAAGTGTTCGTCTTTGTTCTAAGTCAAAATAGAGAGTTGATCCCGCTTTTAAATCCTTCAAAGAAGATCGTGAACATGTTGGTGAACTCTTTAAGTCTGGTTTACCAAGTTTTTCGACTTGGATTTAAGTCTAAATGGAGAGTTGATGATGTTATGTTCTTCAAAGAAGATCAGTGAACGTGTTTGTGAAGGCTTTGAGTCTGGTTTAACAAGTATTTCGACTTGGTTCTAACATAGACTAGAGAGTTGATACATTAAGTCCTTCAAAAGAGATCTGTGAACGTGATAAATAAACTATTTGAGTCCAGTTTTCCAAATTTTTCGACTTGGTTCAAACTCAGAATGGTGAGTTGATCATGTTAACTCCTTAACGGAAGATCGGTGAACGTTAAAGTGGACTCTTTGAGTGCGGTTTAAAAAGTGTTTCCACTTAATTCTAACTCGGAATGAAGAGTTGATCACATTTAGTCTTTAAAGGGAGATCGGTCAATGTGATAGTTAGTTCTTTAATTCCAGCCAAATGTTTCATTTTCGCTCTAACTCGAATGTGGAGTTGATCACGTTAAGTTCATCTAAGGAGATCGTCGAACATGATATTGAACTCTTTGTGTCCCGTTTACCAAGTGTTCGCCTCTTTGTTCTAAGTCAAAATAGAGAGTTGATCCCGCTTTAAATCCTTCAAAGAAGATCATGAACATGCCGTGAACTCTTTAAGTCCGGTTTACCAAGTTTTTCGACTTGGTTTTAAGTCTAAATGGAGAGTTGATGATTTTATGTTCTTCAAACGAAGATCGCTGAACGTGTTTGTGAAGACTTTGAGTCCCGTTTAACAAGTGTTTCGACTTGGTTCTAACATAGACTAGAGAGTTGATACATTAAGTCCTTCAAAAGAGATATGTGAACGTGATAAATAAACTATTTGAGTCCAGCTTTTCCAAATTTTTCGACTTTGTTCAAACTCGTAATGGTGAGTTGATCATGTTAACTACTTAATGTAAGATCGGTGAACGTTATAGTGGACTCTTTGAGTTCGGTTTAAAAAGTGTTTCCACTTAGTTCTAACTCTGAAAGGAGAGTTATTCACATTTAGTCTTTAATGGGAGATCACCAATGTGATAGTTAACTATTTAATTCCGCTTTTAAATGTTTCATTTTCGCTCTAACTCGAATGTGGAGTTGATCACGTTAAGTCCATCTAAGGAGATCGTCGAACGTGATATTGAACTCTTTTTGTGTCCGGCTTACCAAGTGTTCGCCTTTGTTCTAAGTCAAAATAGAGTTGATCCCGTGTTAAATCCTTCAAAGAAGATCGAGAACATGCTCGTGAACTCTTTAAGTCTGGTTTACCAAGTTTTTCGACTTGGTTTTAAGTCTAAATGGAGAGTTGATGATGTTATGTTCTTCAAAGAAATCAGTGAACGTGTTTGTGAAGGCTTTGAGTCCGGTTTGACAAACGTGATAAAGAAACTATTTGAGTCCAGTTTACCAAATTTTTCGACTTGGTTCAAACTCAGAATGGTGAGTTGATCATGTTAACTCCTTAACAGAAGATCGATGAACGTTAAAGTGGACTCTTTGAGTGCGGTTTAAAAAGTGTTTCCACTTAGTTCTAACTCGGAAAGAAGAGTTGATCACATTTAGTCTTTAAAGGAGATCACCAATGTGATAGTTAATTCTTTAATTCCGCCAAATGTTTCATTTTCGCTCTAACTCGAATGTGGAGTTGATCACGTTAAGTCCATCTAAGGAGATCGTCGAACGTGATATTGAACTCTTTGTGTCTGGTTTACCAAGTGTTTGTCTTTGTTCTAAGTCAAAATAGAGAGTTGATCCCGTTTTAAATCCTTCAAAGAAGATCGTGAACATGCTGGTGAACTCTTTAAGTCTGGTTTACCAAGTTTTTCGACTTGGTTTTAAGTCTAAATGGAGAGTAGATGATGTTATGTTCTTCAAAGAAGATCAGTGAACGTTTTTGTGAAGGCTTTGAGTCTGGTTTAACAAGTGGTTCGACTTGGTTCTAACATAGACTAGAGAGTTGATACATATCCTTCAAAAGAGATCTGTGAACGTGATAAATAAACTATTTGAGTCCAGTTTTCCAAATTTTTTGACTTGGATCAAACTCAGAATGGTGAGTTGATCATGTTAACTACTTAACAGAAGATCGGGGAACGTTATAGTGCACTCTTTGAGTCCGATTTAAAAAGTGTTTCCACTTAGTTCTAACTCGAAAGGAGAGTTATTCACATTTAATCTTTAATGGGAGATCACCAATGTGATAGTTAACTATTTAATTCCAGCTTTTAAATGTTTCATTTTCGCTCTAACTCTGAATGTGGAGTTGATCACGTTAAGTCCATCTAAGGAGATCGTCGAACGTGATATTGAACTCTTTGTGTCCTGGTTTACCAAGTGTTTGTTTTTGTTCTAAGTCATAATAGAGAGTTGATCCCGCTTTTTTAAATCCTTCAAAGAAGATCGTGAACATGCCGTGAACTCTTTAAGTCCTGGTTTACCAAGTTTTTAGACTTGGTTTTAAGTCTAAATGGAGAGTTGATGATGTTATATGTTCTTCAAAGAAGATCGGTGAACGTGTTTGTAAAGCTTTGAGTCGGTTTAACAAGTGTTTCGACTTGGTTCTAACATAGACTAGAGAGTTGATACATTAAGTCCTTCAAAAGAGATCTCGTGAACGTGATAAATAAACTATTTGAGTCCCGCTTTTCCAAATTTTTCGACTTGGTTCAAACTCGTAATGGTGAGTTGATCATGTTAACTACTTATGTAAGATCGGTGAACGTTAAAGTGGACTCTTTGAGTGCGTTTAAAAAGTGTTTCCACTTAGTTCTAACTCTCGGAAAAGAAGAGTTGATCACATTTAGTCTTTAAAGGAAGATCGGTCAATGTGATAGTTAATTCTTTAATTCTAGTTTTCAAATGTTTCATTTTCGTTCTAACTCGAATGTGGAGTTGATCACGTTAAGTCCATCTAAGGAGATCGTTGAACGTGATATTGAACTCTTTGTGTCCTGGTTTACCAAGTGTTCGCCTTTGTTCTAAGTCAAAATAGAGAGTTGATCCCGCTGTTAAATCCTTCAAAGAAGATCGAGAACATGCCGTGAACTCTTTAAGTCCGGTTTACCAAGTTTTTCGACTTGGTTTTAAGTCTAAATGGAGAGTTGATGATGTTATGTTCTTCAAAGAAGATCTGAACGTGGTTTGTGAAGGCTTTGAGTCCGGCTTAACAAACGTAATAAAGAAACTATTTGAGTCCGCTTTACCAAATTTTTCGACTTGGTTCAAACTCGTAATGGTGAGTTGATCTTGTTAACTCCTTAATAGTAAGATCGGTGAACGTTAAAGTGGACTCTTTGAGTGCGGTTTAAAAAGTGTTTCCACTTAGTTCTAACTCTGAAAGAAGAGTTGATCACATTTAGTCTTTAAAGGAGATCGGTCAATGTGATAGTTAATTCTTTAATTCCGCTTTTTAAATGTTTCATTTTCGCTCTAACTCTGAATGTGGAGTTGATCACGTTAAGTTCATCTAAGGAGATCGTCGAACATGATATTGAACTCTTTGTGTCCTGGTTTACCAAGTGTTCGCCTTTGTTCTAAGTCAAAATAGAGAGTTGATCCCGCTTTTAAATCCTTCAAAGAAGATCGTGAACATGTTGGTGAACTCTTTAAGTCCTGGTTTACCAAGTTTTTCGACTTGGATTTAAGTCTAAATGGAGAGTTGATGATGTTATGTTCTTCAAAGAAGATCGGTGAACGTGTTTGTGAAGGCTTTGAGTCCGGGTTTAACAAGTATTTCGACTTGGTTCTAACATAGACTAGAGAGTTGATACATTAAGTCCTTCAAAAGAGATCTCGTGAACGTGATAAATAAACTATTTGAGTCCAGCTTTTCCAAATTTTTCGACTGGTTCAAACTCGTAATGGTGAGTTGATCATGTTAACTACTTAATGTAAGATCGGTGAACGTTAAAGTGGACTCTTTGAGTGCGGTTTAAAAAGTGTTTCCACTTAATTCTAACTCTGAAAGAAGAGTTGATCACATTTAGTCTTTAAAGGGAGATCGGCCAATGTGATAGTTAGTTCTTTAATTCCAGCCAAATGTTTCATTTTTGTTCTAACTCGAATGTGGAGTTGATCACGTTAAGTTCATCTAAGGAGATCGTCGAACATGATATTGAACGCTTTGTGTCCGGGTTTACCAAGTGTTCGCCTTTGTTCTAAGTCAAAATAGAGAGTTGATCCCGCTTTTAAATCCTTCAAAGAAGATCGTGAACATGCTCGTGAACTCTTTAAGTCTGGTTTACTAAGTTTTTCGACTTGGTTTTAAGTCTAAATGGAGAGTTGATGATTTTATGTTCTTCAACGAAGATCAGTGAACGTGTGTGTGAAGGCTTTGAGTCCGTTTAACAAGTGTTTCGACTTGGTTCTAACATAGACTAGAGAGTTGATACATTAAGTCCTTCAAAAGAGATATGTGAACGTGATAAATAAACTATTTGAGTCCAGTTTTCCAAATTTTTCGACTTTGTTCAAACTCAGAATGGTGAGTTGATCATGTTAACTACTTAACGTAAGATCGGTGAACGTTATAGTGCACTCTTTGAGTTCGGTTTAAAAAGTGTTTCCACTTAGTTCTAACTCTGAAAGGAGAGTTATTCACATTTAGTCTTTAATGGGAGATCACCAATGTGATAGTTAAATATTTAATTCCAATTTTCAAATGTTTCATTTTCGTTCTAACTCTGAATGTGGAGTTGATCACGTTAAGTCCATCTAAGGAGATCGTCGAACGTGATATTGAACTCTTTGTGTCCGGCTTACCAAGTGTTCGCCTTTGTTCTAAGTCAAAAAGAGAGTTGATCCCGTGTTAAATCCTTCAAAGAAGATCGAGAACATGCCGTGAACTCTTTAAGTCCGGTTTACCAAGTTTTTCGACTTGGTTTTAAGTCTAAATGGAGAGTTGATGATGTTATGTTCTTCAAAGAAATCAAGTGAACGTGGTTTGTGAAGGCTTTGAGTCCCGATTTGACAAACGTGATAAAGAAACTATTTGAGTCCAGCTTTACCAAATTTTTCGACTTGGTTCAAACTCGAATGGTGAGTTGATCATGTTAACTCCTTACCGTAAGATCGGTGAACGTTAAAGTGGACTCTTTGAGTGCGTTTAAAAAGTG
The DNA here is from genome assembly GCA_020916435.1 of Oxytropis ochrocephala. Classification (NCBI taxonomy): domain Eukaryota; kingdom Viridiplantae; phylum Streptophyta; class Magnoliopsida; order Fabales; family Fabaceae; genus Oxytropis; species Oxytropis ochrocephala. Next base: position 89,615 of record JAJHUT010000060.1, read on the forward strand.
TTTCCACTTAGTTCTAACTCGAAAGAAGAGTTGATCACATTTAGTCTTTAAAGGAGATCACCAATGTGATAGTTAATTCTTTAATTCCAGTTTTCAAATGTTTCATTTTCGCTCTAACTCTGAATGTGGAGTTGATCACGTTAAGTCCATCTAAGGAGATCGTCGAACGTGATATTGAACTCTTTGTGTCCGCTTTACCAAGTGTTCGCCTTTGTTCTAAGTCAAAATAGAGAGTTGATCCCGTGTTAAATCCTTCAAAGAAGATCGCGAACATGCCGGGTGAACTCTTTAAGTTTGGTTTACCAAGTTTTTCGACTTGGTTTTAAGTCTAAATGGAGAGTTGATGATGTTATGTTCTTCAAAGAAGATCGCTGAACGGTTTGTGAAGGCTTTGAGTCCCGCTTAACAAACGTGATAAAGAAACTATTTCGAGTCCAGCTTTACCAAATTTTTCGACTTGGTTCAAACTCGTAATGGTGAGTTGATCATGTTAACTCCTTAACGTAAGATCGTGAACGTTAAAGTGGACTCTTTGAGTGCGGTTTAAAAAGTGTTTCCACTTAGTTCTAACTCTGAAAGAAGAGTTAATCACATTTAGTCTTTAAAGGGAGATCACCAATGTGATAGTTAATTCTTTAATTCCGCCAAATGTTTCATTTTCGTTGTAACTCGAATGTGGAGTTGATCACGTTAAGTCCATCTAAGGAGATCGCCGAACGTGATATTGAACTCTTTGTGTCCGCTTTACCAAGTGTTCGCCTCTTTGTTCTAAGTCAAAATAGAGAGTTGATCCCGTGTTAAATCCTTCAAAGAAGATCGCGAACATGCGGGTGAACTCTTTAAGTTTGGTTTACCAAGTTTTTCGACTTGGTTTTAAGTCTAAATGGAGAGTTGATGATGTTATGTTCTTCAAAGAAGATCGTGAACGTGTTTGTGAAGGCTTTGAGTCCCGCTTAACAAACGTGATAAAGAAACTATTTCGAGTCCGGGGCTATTTACCAAATTTTTCGACTTGGTTCAAACTCGTAATGGTGAGTTGATCATGTTAACTCCTTAATGTAAGATCGGTGAACGTTAAAGTGGACTCTTTGAGTGCGGTTTAAAAAGTGTTTCCACTTAGTTCTAACTCTGAAAGAAGAGTTGATCACATTTTGTAACGCCCTAAAATAATTTGAATATTTATTTAATTGATTATTTAGGAGTTATAGAGTTAGTCATATTTAATTAAATGAATGAGGTGTTTTAATTAAATATGGAGGTGAGAGATAGTAAATAAGAGAGTGGTGGTATTATTAAGTTAGGAGTAGTTGAATTAATTGAGGGGGTGTGAATAGAGGCCCAACCCACTTAGGCCCAATTGAATGTTGAATTAAAATGAAAGAAAGGAATGAAAAGAAAGAAAGAAAACGGACCGAGAAAGGGAGAGAGATCGCGCGCGGGAGAGAGGAACCGAGAGGGAGGAGGGCGACGGTGAAGGAGGGGAGGAGGTGGAGATCTTCTCCATCTTAGCACTAGGTAAGGGGCTTTTTAGCTCATTCTCTTCCATTTTTCCTCCTCTAGCTATTGATGTTAGTTTCAATCCCTAATTCCTATTTATTGTTGTTTTGCCATTGTTGGAGAGTTTGAAGCTCAAAGTGGAAATTGTGGTGTTTGTTGAGTTTTGGAGGATAGTGAGAGCTTGCATTCTTCAATTGCAAAGGTTAGGGGGTCTTTTTCATTCATAATAATTTGTAATATGAGTGATTGTATGTGTGATGGGTTTAGAATGTGTAATTTGATGTATTTGGTGAAGATGATGAATAGTGATTAGTGAATATATATTGATTGAGGTGTATTTGAATTGATGAGTGAACATGATTGCTTGATTGTGTTGCTTGAGTTGTTGAATTGATTTTTGAGGAACCCATTATGTTGTTGTTGAAATGGGATTGATATGTATTTTGTGTGGTTTATGAGTGTGGTTGTTTTGTTGTGAATAAATGGGTGTTTAGGTGTATTTGGATTATTTTGATAATTGAGTTGTTGGATTAAAAATGTGGTTGAGTTAATTGAGTTAGTTGAGTTAATTGAAAGTTAATTGAGTTAGTTGAGTTGATCGAAGTTAATCGAAAGTTAATCGAAAGTTAATCTGGCTTCGTTGAGCCGGGAAGAGGGGCGCCATTTGCTCAGCAAATTCGCGCCAGGTGGTCACGCTGGTCTAGCCGAGGTTGCGTGTGCATGTGTGGGGCGCCAAGTGTGGCTGTCCCGCGCGCCTGGTGCGCCCGAGTGTGGGTGTGTGGAGGTGTGGCACGGTGAAGCGGCGCCAAATGTGGCTGTCCCGTGTGCCTTGTCGCGCTGGGGTGCCTGGTGCACTTGATATGTGTCGGGCGCAGGTCGGGCGCCAAGGGTGGCACTGTGGTGCGCCGCGTGTAAGTGGAATGACGTGGTGAGGTGGTGTAGGCGCGCAGCGATGGTGTGGGCGCCGATTGTGGTGTGCCCTTATGCTTTGTGCATCGATGTGTGTGTGTTACGCAAGTGGTGCCCAAGTGGCATGCCCGTGGTTGCCGGCCGAGATGTGGCTTGTGCCTCGAGTAAGTGTTCTAATATGATCGAGTGTTGCCTAGAGGTTGTCTACGCTACCGAAAGCGCCAATTTGGTCCTTATGTGACGCTTGAGTCCTAGGTGACGCAGAGGTTCACGTGAAGGACCGAGTCAGTAGTGATCGAGTTGTTCACTACCTATAGAGCAGAGGTGTCCCGTGAGACGGGCGTTAGCCTTAGTGCTATTGAGGTTGTCTCAAGAGAAATAGGCAATGTCAGGTGACGATTTGCAATGCCGGTGAGTTTAGTTTTGTTGAATAACACAAGAGATGATATGTTCGCGTGGCGGCCTCGAGTGGCCTAAAAGGGATGGTTGATTGTGAGTGATGCATTGTTCATAGAGTCTCATGAATCATATGCATCGACGACTGATATGTTCTCGCGGTGGCCGCCTTGAGTGGCCTAAAAGAGATGATATGTTCGCGTGGCGGCCTCGAGTGGCCTAAAAGAGATGATATGTTCGCGTTATGGCCTCTGAGTGGCCTAAAAGAGATGGATCCACATGCATTATACCCTAGAGTTTGGGTTGCATTGCACTCATGCATACACTCATACATTTGATTGATGTCTCCCGGCGAGTGGGAGTTGAATGCTATATGACCGAGGATGAGTGTTTGTTACTTGAGCAAGTGAGGCTTCTCGATGTTTGTTTTAGTGACGTATGTTAGTATGGTTGTAGAGTGTGTTCTATTTCCTTCCTCGTATAATGCTTATATTATTTGTTATTATTTATGCAAAGAGACTCACCCTAGCATTTTATGTTGCTCGCCTCGTGGCGACAAACATGTGTGTGTGCAGTGATACCGAGTGAAGGTGCCTATGCCTTCCCCGAGTTATCAGTGTCAAGCTCAGATAGTCGACTAGGGATGGGGAGTATAGTATCGTTATTTTACTTATGTATTAAACTATTTTGGAGTATGTATTGATTATGTAATGGATAAGTTAAACTTATTTTCATTCCACTGCATAGTGAACTAGTTTTGGATTGTTGTAAAACTAAATGTATTTTTGAGGGTTCTCCCCATTTAAGTCGTGATATGTAACACGCAATATATTTTATTAATGAAAGAGTAATGTTGACTAATTTTAAGTCATATGTATGGTGAACGAGCATTCCTCGAGGATGTATCTTTAAAAGAAAAACAATTTTTAAACTCGATTTTTAATTAAATATTTAAAAGAGAGTAAGTGGGGTGTTGGCAAGTTGGTATCGAGCAAAAGTTCGGTCCGTCCGCCAAGTTTGTCCAAATGTAGTGTCTCGTAGAGATCCTTGTTGATCTCCAACAGAGACTTTGTTAGAGATTTTGTTTGGTTGTTTGGCACCGTTGATTGTAATTGTTGTGGATCGTTGGATTGTATTAAGTGAGGTATGTGTGATTGGAAGAGCATTTTAACGACGCCCAAGGAGTAGGAATCGTGACGACGCCTTCGCACTGGATCAAGTAAAAGTCCTTCAATGTGAAAGGTGTAAATTTTGAAAAGACGTAGTTTTGTGACCTTGATTAAATTGGATGCGTGAGTAGGAGGACCGATCACCCCGATAACTCATTCCCAATGAAAGAGGTGACAATAACTCGTAATTATTATAAATTTTGAATATATACTAATTTCAACTTGATTGATTGAGTGGTGTGTGCAAGTCGATTGACTATTAACTTTTAGAAAAATAGGTGCCTTATGGGTGTTTGAGTTTGATTTGGGGTTTGATAATAGGAAGATGTCGTAATAAAGATTGACACTTTGGATTTGAAGTTCATGCAAAGAAAATAGAGCATGCCTTTTTGGAAAAGTTTAGAAATATGGTAGTCGAGGAGTACCTATATAGGATCTAGATGATAGTGTATAACTTTGATGATTAGATAATTAAAAAAATTGCATTTAAAAGTAGGAATGCCGAAATGAGGAAGGCATTGTTTGTAGTTGAATATGGATTGACGTAAGATAGAGCATTAGTACTTAAATGATTTCTATGGCGTAGTTCCCTATCGATAAATTAATGGTGTTTGATAATCGAGTGAGACTTTGGTGACCAAAATAGAGTTTTGGTACAAAGTAAAAGGTGTAGATCGAGTATGCCTAAGGGTAGCTATTTGAGTTAGGTGTATTATGATCAAAGTATGTACCGTAGAGGTGAAGAGGTATTATGGTGTTGTAACCTTCGTGAAATTCTTAATGAGTGTTGGACTAGTTGTGTATGGAAAGTGTTTAGTAGTTGGCTTAAGTATGATCATAGTATGAAGATCAAAGGAAAGAAGGAAGAGGAAGGTTGGGTACATAGGACTACATATGAACCGAGGTGTAGTTGTTCAACCATAGGTGTGTTGAAGTGTAATATGCATATGACGTAGTATGTGGGAGTCAAAGTAATGTAGTACCGAGGTTTAGGCACGCTTGAATAGTAAGTGTAAAGTGAAGCTTACCGTGACGTAGTGTAGAGAACCGAGGTGCAAAAAGAGTGTACCAAGCATTGTGTAGTGTAATGGCCGAGGTTAGGGAGTGCTTAGTGTAAGGTGCCTAAGTGTAGTGGATAGACAATATTTGAAGGATTGTTTGTTGAATCTGTTACCCTCGATTGACAAGCTTATATAGGTTGATTGTTTCGTAATGCACATGAGTTTAATTTTGATTTGTGCTAAAATTATTTTGAAGTTATGTATCAAATGAAATGCGTGCTTGGTTATAACAATTAAGGTTAGGATTCACAGATAGTCTCCTTTTTGGCAAAATGAAATGATTGACTTTTCTAATTTCCGAGTTTATGCTCTGAAACTAAATTTTGAAAATAATAAGTGGTTGTTTGTGTGGCAACCTGCTCGTGTTATAATAAGATTTGGGGTTATGATAGTTTTCCTTTTGGACAAAATTGTGAATTCTATGATTTTCAAAAAGAAACTGTGATTTGGAAAATTCTCGTGGTTTTTGGGAATGAACGTGATTTCAAGATTTGTGTTAAATTTGCTCCAAGTTGTTTAGAATTTTATTACAAGAATGTGACACGATTTTAGCTTTAGGACCGATTAGGTCATGGAGTGATGGTGTTTGAAAATGACGAGGTCTTACAATAATTTCATGGTTTGACGAGGTAAAATCTTTTGAAACAAAAAGGTGAGTTTTACTCACGCTTAGAGAATTTTAAAATGTGTTTGTGTGTTTATGTGTTGACATGTGTTAGAATATTTGGTTGTTTAATTCGATAACGCTTGCTATGTTAAAGGAAGTTTATGAACCACTGCTGAAAATCTATTGCACCTATATTGTCTATTGAAATGTATGATATGTTCTGGTTTTAAAATTGATGTTCGGATCAAGTTAAACAGTAAAAATTATTTTTGGGATGTCCATATTACAGAGGAAACTCACGAATTTTCAAGTAGAAATTGTGATACATGTTCAAAGTAGTAATTGAATTGTGTGATTAGAGGGTAAATGAAATTGAGAAAATGTTAGAGTGGATGTAAGCATGGTCAAGAGCAAAGTTGTTGAAATAGGTGTAAGAATTTAAGTGAAGAGTATGTCCTGTCGATATATATATATATATATATATATATATATATATATATATATATATATATATATATATATATATATATATATATATATTGTCTAAATCTAGTATGGTACAATTGTGGAGATATTGAGGTAAAGTGTAAGTCAAGTTAGTGTTTGTTGAAACGTAGGTAAGTTGAAGTACAGAGTTGTAAATGAGTAATGTCTAAGTGTATTTCTGTTAGAGTGGAAGTGTTTAAATATTGAAGTTGTCAACGTGTTGTATAGGTAAGCCTGAGGGTAAATCCATGGGAGTCGAGGTGTAGTGGCTATAGTGCGCACGTAAGTTATACCGTATCTACCGAGATGAAATGTTACGCTTAAGAGTGAAATGCTCAAGTGTAGTGTAAAACCAAGGTGAGTAATCGAGGAGTAAGGAGTGGTAATTGCCGAGTGCGCGTACACCTAAGTACGTATGCCGAGATGCCGCTTTAATGTTAACATGGTTCAGATTGATGCTAAGTGCACCGGGAGTGCGTTGTTATGGAACTCGATATGGAATTATTAGTAATGACGATTTAGTAGGTCATTAGATGAACGAGATAGGTCAAGTTAGGAGGTCGAGTTCTAAGTGAGCCCCCAGAGATTGGAAACTTAAAGAGGGTAGCTAATCACAAATCGTAGTTGAGGTATAGTGTCCCCGCATCTAATAGATGGTATTTGAGTAGTCGAGTAGGATCCGGATACCCTACACAAAGTTAGAATATCCGCTAATGGTAAGTGTAGAGAAAGCGTAAGTGTTTGTTACCTTAGTGTACGATAGATTATGATGAGTACTGCTAGAGGTGGGAAAGGTCTGGTATTGCTTCGTGAGTATTTTCGAGGACTAAAATATTCTAAGTGGGGAGAGTTGTAACGCTCCCAAAATAATTTGAATATTTATTTAATTGATTATTTAGGAGTTATAGGGGTTAGTCATATTTAATTAAATGAATGAGGTGTTTTAATTAAATATGGAGGTGAGAGATAGTAAATAAGAGAGTGGTGGTATTATTAAGTTAGGGAGTAGTTGAATTAATTGAGGGGGTGTGAATAGAGGCCCAACCCACTTAGGCCCAATTGAATGTTGAATTAAAATGAAAGAAAGGAATGAAAAGAAAGAAAGAAAACGGACCGAGAAAGTGGAGAGAGATCGCACATGGAGAGAGGAACCGTAGAGAGGAGGAGGGCGACGGTGAAGGAGGGGAGGAGGTGGAGATCTTCTCCATCTTAGCACTAGGTAAGTGGGCTTTTTAGCTCATTCTCTTCCATTTTTCCTCCTCTAGCTATTGATGTTAGTTTCAATCCCTAATTCCTATTTATTGTTGTTTTGCCATTGTTGGAGAGTTTGAAGCTCAAAGTGGAAATTGTGGTGTTTGTTGAGTTTTGGAGGATAGAGAGCTTGCATTCTTCAATTGCAAAGGTTAGGGGTCTTTTCATTCATAATAATTTGTAATATGAGTGATTGTATGTGTGATGGGTTTTTAATGTGTAATTTGATGTATTTGGTGAAGATGATGAATAAAGTGATTAGTGAATATATATTGATTGAGGTGTATTTGAATTGATGAGTGAACATGATTGCTTGATTGTGTTGCTTGAGTTGTTGAATTGATTTTTGAGGAACCCATTATGTTGTTGTTGAAATGGGATTGATATGTATTTTGTGTGGTTTATGAGTGTGGTTGTTTTGTTGTGAATAAATGGGTGTTTAGGTGTATTTGGATTATTTTGATAATTGAGTTGTTGGATTAAAAATGTGGTTGAGTTAATTGAGTTAGTCGAGTTAATCGAGTTAATTGAGTTAGTTGAGTCTGATTGAGTTAATCGAAAGCACCGAAAGTTAATCGGCTCGCTGAGCCGGGCAAGAGGGGCGCCATTTGCCTCAGCAAATTGGCGCCGTGGTCACGCTGGTCTAGCCGAGGGGTTGCGGTGCATGTGTGGGGCGCCAAGTGTGGCTGTCCCGCGCGCCTTGGTGCGCCCGAGGGTGTGTGGAGGTGTGGCATGGTGAAGTGGCGCCAAATGTGGTCGCCTCGTGTGCCTTGTTGCGCTGGGGTCCTCGGGGTGCCTCGTGCACTTGATACATGTGTCGGGCGCAGGTCGGGCGCCAAGGGTGGCAAACTGCAGCGCCTCGCGCGTAAGTGAATGACGGTGGTGAGGTGGTGTAGGCGCAGCGTATGGTGTGGGCGCCGATTGTGGTGTGCCCTTATGCTTTAGGCATCGACAGTGTGTTACGTTGCAGTGGTGCCCAAGTGGCATGCCCGTGGTTGCCTGGCCGAGATGTGGCTTTGTGCCTCGAGTAAGTGTTCTAATATGATTGAGTGTTGCCTAGAGGTTGTCTCACGCTACCGAAAAGCGCCAATTTGGTCCTTATGTGACGCTTGAGTCCTAGGTGACGCAGAGGTTCACGTGAAAGGACCGAGTCAGAGTGATCGGAGTTGTTCACTACCTATGCAGCAGAGGTGTCCCCGTGAGACGGGCGTTAGCCTTAGTGCTATTGAGGTTGTCTCAAGAGAAATAGGCAATGTTGTGGTGACTGCGGCAATGCCGGTGAGTTTAGTTTTGTTGAATAACACAAGAGATGATATGTTCGCGTGGCGCCTCTGAGTGGCCTAAAAGCGGATGGTTGATCGTGAGTGATGCATTGTTCATGTAGTCTCATGAATCATATGCATCGGCCGACGATATGCTCGCGTGGCGCCTCTCGAGTGGCCTAAAAGAGATGATATGTTCGCGTGGCATGCCTCGAGTGGCCTAAAAGAGATGATATGTTCGCGTGGCGGCTCTGAGTGGCCTAAAAGAGATGGATCCACATGCATTATACCCTGTAGTTGGGTTGCATTGCACTCATGCATACACTCATACATTTGATTGATGTCTCCCGGATGAGTGGGAGTCAATGCTATATGACCGAGGATGAGTGTTTGTTACTTGAGCAAGTTGAGGCTTCTCGATGTTTGTTTTAGTGACGTATGTTAGTATGGTTGTAGAGTGTGTTCTATTTCCTTCCTCGTATAATGCTTATATTATTTGTTATTATTTATGCAAAAGAGACTCACCCTAGCATTTTATGTTGCCTCGCTCGTGGCGACAAACAGTGTGTCAGTGTGTGATACTCGAGTGAAGGTGCCTATGCCTTCCCGAAAGTTATCAGGTCAAGCTCAGATAGTCGACTAGTGGATGGGGGAGTATAGTATCGTTATTTTACTTATGTATTAAACTATTTTGGAGTATGTATTGATTATGTAATGGATAAGTTAAACTTATTTTCATTCCATTGCATAGTGAACTAGTTTTGGATTGTTGTAAAACTAAACAGTATTTTTGAGGGTTCTCCCCATTTAAGTCGTGATATGTAACACGCAATATATTTTATTAATGAAAGAGTAATGTTGACTAATTTTAAGTCATATGTATGGTGAACGTAGCATTCCCTCGAGGATGTATCTTTTAAAAGAAAACAATTTTTAAACTCGATTTTTAATTAAATATTTAAAGAGAGTAGTGGGGTGTTACACATTTAGTCTTAAAGCGGAGATCACCAATGTGATAGTTAATTCTTTTAATTCCGATTTCAAATGTTTCATTTTCGCTCTAACTCTGAATGTGGAGTTGATCACGTTAAGTCCATCTAAGGAGATCGTCGAACGTGATATTGAACTCTTTGTGTCCGCTTTACCAAGTGTTCGCCTTTGTTCTAAGTCAAAATAGAGAGTTGATCCCTGTTAAATACTTCAAAGAAGATCGCGAACATGCCGGGTGAACTCTTAAAGTTTGGTTTACCAAGTTTTTCGACTTGGTTTTAAGTCTAAATGGAGAGTCGATGATGTTATGTTCTTCAAAGAAGATCGCTGAACGTGTTTCAAGGTCGTGGAGTCCAGCTTTAACAAGTGTTTCGACTTGGTTCTAACATAGACTAGAGAGTTGATACATTAAGTCCTTCAAAAGAGATCCGTGAACGTGATAAATAAACTATTTGAGTCCGCTTTTCCAAATTTTTCGACTGGTTCAAACTCGTAATGGTGAGTTGATCATGCTAACTCCTTAACGTAAGATCGTGAACGTTAAAGTGGACTCTTTGAGTGCGGTTTAAAAAGTGTTTCCACTTAGTTCTAACTCTGAAAGAAGAGTTGATCACATTTAGTCTTTAAAGGAGATCGGTCAATGTGATAGTTAATTCTTTAATTCCGCCAAATGTTTCATTTTCGCTCTAACTCTGAATGTGGAGTTGATCACGTTAAGTTCATTTAAGGAGATCGTCGAACATGATATTTGTAACACACCAATTCTACCCGCAGCTTTAATTCAAAAATCAGAGTATAAAAATCATTTTTCTCATTTAATGGAGTTGTTACGCCTCTCTTAAAATGCTCAACAAACACTCGTAAAAATGCATAGATACATAACACCATACAACACGTGGATAAAATCTCATGTCACGCAATGGAAATAAACTACATCTCAAAGTAGTACTCAAGACTCTCAAAACAATACATATAAAGGCTCACAATGAGCAAAATAAAATCAAATGATGCCTCATCCCCAACCCCTGTGTGCACGATCGTGAGTTGCATCGACTGGGAGTAGTGAGAGAGTAAGGCCCTCACTCATGACTACCTGTGGTAACAACAATGTAAAGGGGGTGAGTCTCGAACTATATAATAAAAGTGATAATTAGCAATATATACAATCACAAACACAAAGATAATCAAACACACCAATCATCACTCAATAATATTCATGCACTCATGAGAATGTATGCAATGTAGTTATGCATGTGGTACCATTTGCCCTCCCGCTTTTCAATATTTGCCCTCCCAAGATTCTCATCAATAATGGAGTCCTCATGACTCTGCCCTCCGGCCGCCCTCAAAGCTTCACAATCATTTTATAAGCTCTACGATCAAGCAAATTAATGTATGCATGAGACTCCATGTAACAACACAAACACATTTTCAAACACCTCAATGCACGCACTAACTCTTACCTCAAGACGCCTCATTTTATAGCCCTCATGGCTTGGCTCCTCCCGCCATGCCCCATGGCATTCTCACCATCTCATTATACACTCAACACAATTAAGTCCCAAGGACTATTCTCATCTAGAGGACTCAACTCACTCAAGGACCTAAACCACCATTTAGGACTAAAACAATCATCTAGTGGACCAAACTGTCACCTAGGGACCAAAACAAAGACACTCTTAGGCACTTGGCAAAGACTAGCGCCATTTTCCCACATTCTCGCGCTCGGTGCAACACAAAGACTAGCGCCGTAAACTCAAAGACTTTGGCGCCTCGTGGCAACACATCCACCGGGCGCCACTTTTTTTGCAACTGGGCGCCTGGGCAAAGCATGCACTGCAGACACAAACCTGCACACCACCTCAAACACAAACCTGCACATTGTGCACCAGCCTCAGCGCCTGGCAAAGACATGGGCTTGGCGCCCTCTAACCGACCCAAAGACCCACAACACTTGCAAACCAAAAACCACCTGAGCCAAAATGTTTAAAAATGTTTTCAAGGTGTAAATACAAAATATGGCACGGTGAAATATGCCCTAAAAGTAAGTTTCACCCAACCCACCCCATTTACACACACCAAGTCACCCCCACCGAGACATTTTAAAACAACACCAGAACTGTGAAACCACTGAGCCAAAACACTTAAAATTGAATTTCAAGGTGTGAATACAAAATTTGGCACAAGAAAATATGTTCGTAAATGTGAGTTTCCTCAACCCACCCCATTTACACACACAAAACCACCCCCACCAAAGACATTTTCAAAATGACACTGCAAACTAAAACCACCCGAGCCAAAAACACTTAAAATTGAATTTGGGGTGTGAATACAAAATTTGCACGAGCAAATGTGCCTGTAAATACAAGTTTCACTCCACCGGCCCCAAAATACCCACATTCTCGCGCCTGCACAAAGAAACACACACTCACAAAGACTTCAAAACAAGGCATCGCGCGCCATTTCTCTGGGCCATTTGGCGCTCGGGCAAAGAACACCGCACACAAACACAACTCTAGCACATGAACAAAGAATCCCAGCGCCAATTCCTCAAAGAAAGTTGGCGCCAGATAAAGAACACAAAGACCATAGCTCATCACAGCATAAGGCACTGTGGCGCTGTAATCCTAGCCCTTTGGCGCCTCTATACCTCAAAAATCCCCATTCTCAATTCCTTCCAATTCTAACCACCATATATCATTCCAATTCACTCTATAATCATTTTAACATGTTCAATTTCACATTTCAAACATCAATTCACACCAAAACACGAAATCAAGCACATAACCCTAACATTAAGCCCTAAATCAATTTCTCATGCAATTTCATCAAATTCACTCCATCAAGTTCAAACAATCATTCAATTATCAACAAATAAAGGGCACTATGACTCCTATACAACCTATTATACCCTCTATTATAGAGCTGAGACTCCCTTACCTTATTTCACAATCAGAGAAACTCTCTTTCTTCGAGTCACGCATAAAACCCACAAAGAACAAGAGCTCCCTCTCTCTCCTCTCGAGTGGTGCGATCTACTCTTTCTCTCTTCTCCTCTAGGTTGCGCTGCTTCTCCCTTCCTTTCTTTCTCTCTTTCGCTTTTTTTCTTTCTTTCTCTCCTTCGTGCGAAATGCACAATCCCTAGGAGCCTAAGTCATCGGGCTTGGGCTCTGGCCCAAAAAAACAGCTCTGCATTTTCGATACCACTCCCTTCTATTAAAATAAAATACTAAATTATAAACACCATATTATAATTTAATATAATTAAAAATAGTGCAACACTTAAACAATTTAATCAATTTCTTAATTAAATTATTTGGGGTGTTACAACTCTCCCCACTTAGAGATTTCGCATCTCTAAATTCATACCGAGTCAAATAACTCGATAAGACTCCCGCATCTTGCCTCCAACCTCCCAAGTCATACTCTCACCCGGCAGCCTCCCAACCACACTACCTTGACTAAGGCAATGTCTTTCCTCTCAACACCTTCACTTCTCTATCATCAATCCTCACCGCATAGTCTCCACAAAGGAGGTTCTCACGCACTTCTTACATCATCCATGTGAATCACATGAGACGGGTTCGAATATACTCAAGCCGTGACACGGAAGACGCGCGCAAGTTCGAAGATTAGCGCAAAGCCACCCTATAAGCAACCTTCCCAACCTCTCTGATCCGCACGCCCAATAAACCTTGGAGTTAACTCTTTGCCTTCAGAGCACGCCCAACACCGCCATAGCGTGACCCTCAAGAACACATGCTCACCACCAAACTCCAAGTCCTTCCTCCTCTTATCATGATAACTTTTCTCGCGGCCTGGGGACTCTTTCATTTTCTCTCCGATCATTTTCACTTTCTCCGTAGTCTCCCTAACCAACTCGTCCAAGAACAACACTCTCCCTGACTCATGCCAACACAAAGGAGTCTCCGCACTCCGCCATACAAAGGCCTCAAAAGGAGCCATCCCTATGCTCGAATGATAGCCGTATTATAAGTGAACTCAATCGCTGGGAGATGTGTATCCCACGCACCTCCCCGCTTCTAGCACACAAGCTCTCAAAAGATCCTCCAAAGATCGGATGGTTCTCTCTCGCCCGCCATCACCCGAGGATGATAAGTCAACTCAACCTCGCCTGGACCCCAAAGCCTCCCCGCAAGCTTCCCAAAACTCCGATGTAAACCGCGGGTCTCTCGTCTCGACACAATACTCTTTCGAACCCCATGAAGCTTCACAATCACTTGAATGTATATTCTAGCCAACTTTGGCACAGATAGTGTGATGTCGATAGGAATAAAATGGGCGCACTTGGTCAACCTATCCACAATCACCCAAATAAGGTTTAATCTCTCTCGCAGATTTGGCAACCAACCACAAAGTCCATGGAAACGCTGGCCCCACTTCCATTCCCGATCTCTAAAGGTTGCAGATCAGCCCCGCAGCTTTCGATGCTCAATCTTTGACTTCTCGCAAGTCAAACATGCATAAACAAATTGTGCTACATCTCTCTTCATACTGTGCCACCAAAACAGCTTTCTTCAGATCATGATACATCTTAGTAGCACCGGATGAATGCTCAACTTACTCCTATGGCTCTCCTCAAGTATCATCTTCTTCAACTCAAAGATCATCCGAACACAAATTTCGCCTCTCAATCTCAACACACCCCGGGAATCCAACTCAGATCCCCATCACCAGCCTTGCTCACCAAAGAACCAAAGAAGTCTACCAATTTCACATCTAACTTCGGCGCCTCTCGACATCGACCAAGAAGTCGCTCCCAATCCTCAAGATACCCAACTGACACTGGGTGTCAACTCACAAACTGTGACTCAAGTCACGGAATCGCTCAATCAACTCCAATTCCTCACCATCATAGCCGATATATGCAAGGTTTTCCGACTTAAAGCATCACCACATTTACATTAGCTTTGCTTGGGTGATAGTTCAAGCCGAAATCATAGTCCTTCAAGAGCTCTAACCAACGCCTCTGCCTCATATTCAGCCTCCTTCTCGTCAAACAAGTACTCGCACTTCGTGATCACCGAACACTTTCAACTGTACCATGTAGATAAGTGTTCCAAATTTTCAAGACAAACACAATAGCAGCCTAACTCTAAGTCATGAGTAGATAGTTCTTCTCATGTGTCCTCAATCGTCGGACACATAAGCAACTACCTTCCCATCCTCGCATCAACACACCTCCCAAACCCATCATGGAGGCGCCACAAGACACAACAAAAGGTTGCCCGCACAGCAACACTAACACCGAGACGTGGTCAACCTCCCTCTTCGCTTCTGGAAGCTCTCTTCACACTTTGCATCCCACACAAATGCCTTTCCTTTACTGTGTCAATCGAGTCAATGGAAGGGCTAGCTTAGAGAACCCTTCAATAAACCTCCCGTAGTAAACCACCAACCCCAAGAAACTCCCCGATCTCGCCATGCACTTTGGGCTCTCCCACCGCAACATCGCATCAACCTTGGCCGATCCACGCCTATACCATCCGTAAATAATATGACCCAAGAAGCTCACCTCATGCAAACTGTAACTCACACTTTGACAACTCGCATACAACTTCCTCTCTTTCAAGACCTCTAGCACCAACCTCAAGTGCTCGCATGCTCTTCCTCGATTTCGAGTACACCAGATATCATCAATAAAAACGACCACAAACCGATCCAGATAGCTATGGAAGATCTCGGCTCATGTACTCCATAAACACCCTCGTGCATTTCAGGACACCAAACGACATTACAGAGTACTCATAATGCCCATACCTCGCTCAACGCTCGCTCGATGTCTTCATCCTTCACCTTAACTGTGATACCCGACTCAAGTCAATCTTGCTAAACACTTTAGCACCCACCACCGATCCATCGATCATCTATCCCTGGAGAGGATACTTATTCTCGATAGTTACTTTATTCAATTGTTTGTAGTCCACGCACGCACGCATACTCCCATCCTTCTTCTTTACCAACAAAATCGAGCTCCCCATGGTGACACACTAGGCCTCACAAATTTCTTCTCAAGAAGCTCCTCTAATCGCTTCTTCAACTCGCATAACTCGTGGCCGACATCCCAGACGGCACATGACACATGTGCCTAGTACTAGGCACAAGTTCAATCCCAACTCAACTTCCTCTCTCGGGGCACACTAGGAATCTCATCAGAAACACTTCAGTGGAACTCACACACCACCAGAACTCCATCAACTACAAACTTTGGTTCTCAGCATATAGACGCCTATCAAAGCAAACAACCGACCACCCTCTTTCATTACTCCCGCGCAATTGCTCAAACAGACAAGAAAGCGTACACTCTTCCTCTTCAGTGAAGAAAAACTAACAGACTTACTAGAACAGCTTGATGTGCACATGGTTATCTACTAACCACCCATGCCCGTAATCACATCCAACCCACCCAAAGGCAAACAAATCGATCAACTGTAAAATCTCTCACGCCAAGATCGACAGAGACACCTAGCACACATTAGAGAAGTAGTTATCGACTTTAGCCGGGAGTGTCGTCGATAACCATCCTCTCTCCATAGTAGACAACACTAAATTCAACTTTTCAAAGACAAATGTATAATAAAAGAGTGCGTAGCACCCGTGTCAATAATAGCAACTAAAGGTGTACCATAGATGAAACATGTACTGATATCATTAGGTCCTCCAACTCGCCAATGCAAACACTCTCCCAAAGGGATCTTTCCTTCTTAGGCTTGGTACACTTGAAGCTAATGTGACCAATTTTCACCACGCTTGAAACACACAGCTTCCTCATGGCCACACTCTGATGCCATGTGACCATTCTTCCCACACTTAAAGCATCTCTTCACCTCCATCTTACAATCAAAGCTCTCAGGACTGGCTTGTCACACTTGAAACACACAACATCGACGGGCATCTCCCCACTTGGCTTCTTGCCTCATGATACCTCCTACCTCAAGCAGCACTGCCCACCATTATACTTGTTACTACCCGCATACCTCTGCTTTCCCTGTCGCCAGACGCCCCATAAGGCTTACCCTCTATGAAATTTCCTCTGGTCTCTCATGACCCCAGAGCTGCATTGCCGCCTTCCTCATAAATCCCGCAGTTAGCCTACTGTGATCAAGAAATACTCTAATCTTCCTCGATATCCCACACCGCTTGATATCAATTTCTCACCATTCTCAAATTTAATGCATTTTGAGAATTCAGCCCAATTTCAAAGATAGGGGATAGAACTTGGCTAACTCCGTGAACTTGGCAAAGATACTCAAGAATGCATATACTTCCCTCGCTCGCCCAAGGAATTCCACTTTTTTCATTTTCTAACGCCCTCCGAAATACTTTTCAAGAATTCCTTCGAACACAAAATTTCAAGTGATCTCCTCCTCGTGGCAAAGACCCAACCTCTCACCGGTCTCCAGCCACCAACCATCACTCTCTTCAGATAACGATGAGTACTGCAGACTAACTTTCTCGCTTCATCAAGCAAATTTAATCACCCCAAGATCCTCTCAATCTCCTTCAGCCAAGTCAATGCACCATCCGGTTGTACTCTCCCCTTGAAGGTGGGGGTTCTCTCTCGAATGTTGCCGCATCATGGGTCTCAAAGATTCTCGCAAGGCCCCATAACTTGTGCTATGGCTTGCAACGCTCAAAGAAGTGCCGCGATCAACTCTTTCCGCCATATCAACCTAACACCGCAAAGATAAACAACCATTCGTAACTAATTCAAGACTCCTAACTGGCCATACACAACATGACCAATGATACACTTGGCCTGGACAGACAAAACTTTTTGCTCGATACCACTAATGTAACACCCCAATTCTACCCTAGCTTTAATTCAAAAATCGAGAGTATAAAAATCATTTTTCTCATTTAATGGAGTGTTACGCCCTCTCTTAAAATGCTCAACACCGGGCCTGTAAAAATGCATAGATACATAACACCATACAACACACGGGATAAAATCTCATGTCACGCAATGAAATAAACTACATCTCAAAGTAGTACTCAAAGACTCTCAAAACAATACATATAAAGGCTCACAATGAGCAAAATAAAATCAAATGACAAGCCTCATCCCCAACCCCTAGTGCTACGATCGAGCAGCATCGACTCTGGGAGTAAGGAGAGAGTAAGGCCCTCACTCATGACTACCCGTGGTAACAACAATGTAAAGGGGTGAGTCTCGAACTATATAATAAAAGTGATAATAAGCAATATATACAATCACGCTTCACAAGATAATCAAACACACCAATCATCACTCAATAATATTCATGCACTCATGAGAATGTATGCAATGTAGTTATGCATGTGGTACCATTTGCCCTCCGGCTGCTTCAATATTTGCCTCCCAAGATTCTCATCAATAATGGAGTCTCATGACTCGCCCTCCCACCGCCTCAAAGCTTCACAATCATTTTATAAGCTCTACGATCAGCAAATTCGAATGTATGCATGAGACTCCATGTAACAACACAAACACATTTTCAAACACCTCAATGCACGCACTAACTCTACCTCAAGATCGGGCCCCATTTTATAGCCCTCATGGCTTGGCTCCTCCGGCTCATGCCCCCATGGCATTCTCGGGCCATCTCATTATACACTCAACACAATTAAGTCCCAAGGACTATTCTCATCTAGAGGACTCAACTCACTCAAGGACCTAAACCACCATTTAGGACTAAAACAATCATCTAGTGGACCAAATGGCTACCTAGTGGACCAAAACAAAGACACTCTTAGGCACTTGGCAAAGACTAGGCGCCATTTTTCCCACATTCTCGCGCTCGTGCAACACAAAGACTAGCGCTGTAAACTCAAAGACTTTCGCGCTCGTGGCAACACATCCATCGGGCGCCACTTTTTCTTGCACCGCGCTCGCAAAGCAACAGCACTCAGACACAAACCTGCACACCACCTCAAACACAAACCTGCATATGTGCAACACCTCAGCGCCTGGCAAGACAAGCTTGGGCGCGCCCAACCGACCCAAAGACTCCACAACACTTGCAAACCAAAACCACCCGAGCCAAAAATGTTTAAAAATGTTTTTGGGGTGTAAATACAAAATATGGCACTGAAATATGCCTAAAAGTAAGTTTCACCCAACCCACCCCATTTACACACACCAAGTCACCCCCACCGAGACATTTTTAAAACAACACCAGAACTGTGAAACCACTGAGCCAAAACACTTAAAATTGAATTTCAAGGTGTGAATACAAAATTTGGCACAAGAAAATATGTTCGTAAATGTGAGTTTCCCTCAACCCACCCCATTTACACACACAAAACCACCCCCACCAAAGACATTTTCAAAATGACACTCGCAACTGTAAAAACCAC
The DNA here is from genome assembly GCA_020916435.1 of Oxytropis ochrocephala. Lineage (NCBI taxonomy): Eukaryota > Viridiplantae > Streptophyta > Magnoliopsida > Fabales > Fabaceae > Oxytropis > Oxytropis ochrocephala. The sequence goes on from JAJHUT010000060.1 coordinate 108,603, forward strand.
CCGAGCCAAAAACACTTAAAATTGAATTCAAGGTGTGAATACAAAATTTGGCACGAGCAAATGTGCCTGTAAATACAAGTTTCACTCACCGGCCCCCAAATACCCACATTCTCGCGCCAGACAAAGAAACACACACTCACAAAGACTCAAACAAAGGCATCGGGCGCCATTTCCTCAGCCTACTTGGCGCTCGGGCAAAGAACACCCCGCACACAAACACAACTCTAGCACATGAAACAGAACCTAGCGCCATTCCCTCAAAGAAAGTTGGCGCCAGATAAAGAACACAAAGACCATAGCTCATCACAGCATAAAGGCATGTGGCGCTGTAATCCTAGCCCTTTGGCGCCCTATACCTCAAAAATCCCCAATTCTCAATTCCTTCCAATTCTAACCACCATATATCATTCCAATTCACTTATAATCATTTTAACATGTTCAATTTCACATTTCAAACATCAATTCACACCAAAACACGTAAATCAAGCACATAACCCTAACATTAAGCCCTAAATCAATTTCTCATGCAATTTCATCAAATTCACTCCATCAAGTTCAAACAATCATTCAATTATCAACAAATAGGGCACTATGACTCCTATACAACCTATTATACCTCTATTATAGAAATGAGACTCCCCTTACCTTATTTCACAATCGTAGAAACTCTCTTTCTTCGAGTCACGCATAAAACCCACAAAGAACAAGAGCTCCCTTCTCTCCTTCTTGAGTGGTGCGATCTACTCTTCTCTTCTCCTCTAGGTTGCGCCTGCTTTCTCCCTTCCTTTCTTTCTCTCTTTCGCTTTTTTTCTTTCTTTCTCTCTTTCGTGCGAAATGCACAATCCCTAGGAGCCTAAGTCATCGGGCTTGGGCCTCGGGCCCAAAACAGCAGCCTCCGGTATTTCGATACCACTCTCTATTAAAATAAAATACTAAATTATAAACACCATATTATAATTTAATATAATTAAAAATAGTGTAACACTTAAACAATTTAATCAATTTCTTAATTAAATTATGGGGTGTTACAACTCTCCCCCCACTTAGAGATTTCGCCTCTAAATTCATACCGAGTCAAATAACTCGATAAGACTCCCGTGATCTTGCTCTCCACCTCCCAAGTCATACTCTCACCCAGCTCCCAACCACACTACCTTGACTAAGGCAATGTCTTTCCTCTCAACACCTTCACTTCTCTATCATCAATCCTCACCGCATAGTCTCCACAAGTGAGGTTCTCACGCACTTACATCATCCATGTGAATCACATGAGACGGTCCGAATATACTCCAAGTCGTGACACGTGGAAGACGCTGCAAGTTCGAAGATTAAAGCGCAAAGCCACCCTATAAGCAACCTTCCCAACCTCTCGCTGATCCGCACGCCCAATAAACCTTGAGTTAACTTCTTTGCCTTCGTGAGCACGCCCAACACTACCATAAAGCGTGACCTCAAGAACACATGCTCACCACCAAACTCCAAGTCCTTCCTCCTCTTATCATGATAACTTTTCTCGCGGCCTCGGGACTCTTTCATTTTCTCTCCGATCATTTTCACTTTCTCCGTAGTCTCCTAACCAACTCCGTCCAAGAACAACACTCTCCCCTGACTCATGCCAACACAAAGGAGTCCCGCACTCGCGCCCATACAAAGGCTTCAAAATCATCTCATCACAAATGAAATAAATATCGACTCACTAGTCCACTCAAACACGCCTCATAATCCTCAAATAAACCCCATGCAGCTTAAGTAATTTAACATCAAATCCCAAAAATACGCCCTGTGCTGCTACAGACGTAGAGCGACACAAACAGACTTCCCGACAACCTAACAAGAAGGCAAGCCTAGACCTTCACTGCTGACACTGCAGCTGCTTTCCACAATAGAGCAACATCTCCAAGTGTAAGGGTGAGAATTTCAATAAAACATAATCGATACATTATAGAGAAATGAGAGCAGTGCAATCACATAGCATCATCAACATCACCAATTCATGGTCACACAACAACATACTCCAATCACAAACAAAGACAATTCACGCTTATAATTATGTATGAAAGTGCAACCCCACCAGTGGCATAATGCATGATGGTACCATATCCATCACAATTAAGCAGGCCAAGCCTATTCTTTTCATGGAGGCCAAGCCTATTCTTCGCAAGAGGCCGAAGCCTATTCTTCACATTTATGCACATGCCATGAGATTCTATATACACATGTGCATTTCATCAAAATACTCACCGAGTACTCACCATCATCATCATAAAACACTCATAGAGTGTATTCACATAGTCATCAAAATCATATATATATATATATATATATATATATATATATATATATATATATATATATATATATATATATATATATATATATATATATATATATATATCACATCATCATAATCACTCATAGAGTGAACTCGCCATATTCATCAAAACCATGTAACAACATCATCACAAATCATACTTTTTCTCATCATCATTAAGCATATATATATTTTCAGTTATCTTTTAGCTTAGGGTGTTATAAAATAGTGCATCGATTGACTATGGGATTACTCAGTAATCGATACTACTTGCAATGTGCATTGGCCACCTTTGCAAGACTCTCTCTGATGCCCTTGTAAATACACCAAATAAAGAAATTTCGACCTTAGTGGTAAACCACGCCTAGCCATAGTCAATTAGCGCACTAGTAGTATAAATAGCCACCGAGACTCATTTATATAACATAGCATCACAAATTTTTCTCATAAGAATCACACGTTTCAATTCTGGAAAACACCTAGATGTTCAAAAGAGTAATCGATGTATAGCTACTTGTTTTCAAAAGAGGAATTGATTCATACCTTTCATTTTTAAAATGGGAAATCGATTCCTTGTTTTTATTTTAAAGGGGGAATCGATTCTTGCTTCCACTTTGAAGGGGAAATCGATTCCTTACTTCCATCTTGAAGGGGAAATCGATTCCTTACTTCCCTTTTGAAGTGGGAAATCGATTCCTCATCTCCATTTTGAAGTGGGAAATCGATTCCTTACTTCCCTTTCGAGGTGGGAAATCGATTCCTTACTTCCATTTTGAAGTGGGAAATCGATTTTTGCTTCCATTTTCTAAAGAGGGAATCGATTTCTGCTCATATGTCTAAAGGGGGAAGAATCGATTTCTGCTTCAGATAGAGCCCAGAATCGATTTTTAAGCTTCACTTTGGGGAAAATTACTCGATTCTTATATTTGTTTACTTAATCACAATTACAAACATAATAGCTCAGTAATCATCCAGCACACTCAATCAATCATATATATCAAAACATCAATTTCAAAGAAGTCAACATCCAATTCAAGAGAAATTTTGATATCATCAACTCATCATAAGTAATATCCATTCATCAACAATATCTAACTCACAACACCCCATACAACTCTACCTATACCCAATTATGTTAAACTAAATGTTCACCCTTACCTTTAATATGAACGCCCTAATATGAATGAGAACACGACACAAAACTACAAAGAACTCAATCGAACGATCTTCTCCTTCTCCCTTGACAATTCGCGATCTCTCCTCTATGATCAATGAAAACATCAACACCACTTTAAATTAGAGATTAAGGCTACATCATTAGGAAAGGAGAGAGAACGATAATGAACGATCGAGAGCTCTTACCTAACTAACTTGAGACGATTCCTTCCTTCCTCTTCTTCTTAGCGCCGAGCTCTCTCTCTTCTCATTCTCTCGTGTTTTGTTTTCTTTCTCTCGATGCAAGGAGTGAGGCGCCAACCCTAACCCCTTAGCTTCAGGAGTCTCAGTGAGCGCCTAGCTATTGGGCTTGGGCTTCCCGGCCATTCTTCACCACCCCGAGTTGCCAACATTACCTCCAATACTGCTCCACTTCATGAACCACGCCCATCATTTTAATTAATTTAATCACGCTTTAATAAAATCAATAATTCAATTAAATGATTTAATTCAATTATTTTCCGGTGTTACAACTCTCCCCACTTAAGATTTTTCGCCCTAAAACATACCTCGGTTCAAATAACTCCTAAACGACTCACATCCTATCCTCCACCTCCCAAGTCGTTTTCTCCAGCTTGTTCGAGCCAAACAACCTTCACCAAATTAATCTTTTTACCTCGGCGGTCTTCACTTCCCAATCCTCAAATTGCATGCACTCGGCCTCCACAAAGGAGATTATCCCGCACCTCCACATCATCCGCCGAATCACATGGGACGGGTCCGAATATACTGGTTGCGACACGGAAACACGCCGCAAGTTCGAAGATTAGGTGGCAACGCCACCCGATATGCAACACTTCCCACTCTTTCCATAATCTGACACGGTCCAATGAAACGAGGAGTCAACTTCTTTGATTTCAAACAGACGCCCGACGCCAGCCATAGTGGGTGACCTCAAGAACACGTGGTCACCCGCCTCAAACTCTAAATCCTTTCTTCTTATCATGGTAGCTCTTCCTGCCTACTCGAGACGCCATTTTCTCTCTGATCATCTTCACTTTCTCGCTGGTTTCTAACCACCAGTCCAAGCACTAAACTTTCCTAGTCTCGCATCAACATACCGAGTCCTACACCTCCGACCATACAATGCCTCAAACGGTGCCATCCCGACATCGGGAGTGATAACTATTGTTGTATGTAAACTCGATCAAGGGAAGATGAGTATCCCACGCACCTCCTCGCTTCTAGAACACACGACTCAACAGATCTTCCAATGATTGAATCATCCTCTCGCTCGCTCACAACAGGATGATAAGTTCGAACTCAACCTCAATTCTCAACCCAACTCCTTCTCGCAAACTACTCCAAAATTCCAAAGTAAACCTGGGTCTCTATCCGACACAATGCACAAAGGAATACCATGCAGCTTCACAATCACCGAATGTAGATTTCAGCCAATCTCGACACCTGGATACTTAATACCGATAGAATAAAATGAGCCGACTTCGTTAATCTATCCACAACTACCCAAATCGAATCGTGCCCTCTCACCGCATTGGGCAACCCACCACAAAATCCATAGAGATACTATCCCACTTCCACTCGGGGACATTCAACGGTTGCATCATTCCCGCAGCTTCGTGCTCGACCTTCGATTTTCGACAAAGTCAAACACGAGTACACGAATCGCGCCACATCTCGCTTCAATCCGTGCCACCGTAAAATCTTTTTCGATCTCGATACATTTTTGTTGTTCCTGATGGATACTCACTACTTTCTTGTGGCCCTCCTCGAGGATCGCTCTTCCTCATTTCTTCATCTTCTGAACACAAATTCTCCTCGATATCTCAACACATTTCCGCGCATGCATCTATTCAAGGTCCTCATTCCAGATCGACCAATCCCACTCATCAAATTAACCAATTTCACATCTAACTTCGCGCTTCACCGATACTAGTCATAAAATCATTGCCAATTTTCAACATGCCCAACCTGACACTCTAAGGTGTGACTTCACAAACTAAACTCATGTCCCCGAATGCCGCTTTCTAACATCTTCATCCTTGACCTCGATCCGTGATAACCAGGTAACGCCTCAAAATGATTAAGTAAATAATTAGATAATTTATTTAAGTTGATAATTTAGTTGGCCTTATTTAAAATAAATATAAGGAAATTAATTCAAGTAAGTGATGGGGTGTAGTAAATAAATAGAGAGTATTTAATTAAAATAGGAGGATGTGAGAAAATAATTGTGGGGGTGTGCATTTAGGGCCCATTGGAGTTAAGTGGCCCAAACCCAATTAATAAAAGCTTTAGTGGTCTTAGGAGAAACCCTCACTAGAAGCAAAAGATCAAAAATTAGAAAGGGAAGAGGAGAAGAGAGGAGCGCGGCTAGGCAAGGAGAAAGGTGAGGAGTTTCGTGGAGCTCTTAGAGGAGAGGAAAACGTGGATTGTTGGTGTCTTGGAGAGGTGTCCTTGAGAGCTTTAGTCTTCTTTCTTCAATTTTAACAAGGTATGGGGCTCTCTAGCATATTTAATAATTTATAAACCTTGAAACATAGGAGTTAGGAATTAGGAGTAATTAAGTTGGCTATTTTGTAACGATATTAATGATTGGTGAAATATATGATTGATTTTCATGATGATATAGTGTTGTGGTACATGTGAATATGTTTCTTGATAAATCTTGATTGGCTTGGTGTGTGTCAATTGTAATAGGTGATTAAATGTTTATTTAACATAATTTAAGTAGAGAAAGTAGCGCTAATAGTGTGTTGGGTGATTGGTTGAATAGAGAAATTTTAGAAGTGTGGTGTTTTAAGGTCGGGTTCTGGTCAGGCCGAAATAGAGGGAGGGGCGCCAATTTCTGGCACTTGGCGCTGTGGTGGTGCCGCTTTGGTCTGAGGTGAGGTGCCGAGGTGAGTGAGGAGGTGAGGTGCCGAGGTGAATGGGGTGAGGTGCCGAGGTGATCAAAGTGAGGTGCCGAGGTGAATGAGATGAGGTGACCTAGGTGAGCGAGGTGAGGTGAGGTGCCGAGGTGGATGGGGTGAGGTGCCGCGTGAATGAGATGAGGTGACCTAGGTGGAGTGAGGTGAGGTGAGGTGCCGAGGTGGATGAGGTGAGGTGCCTAGGTGAATGGGTGAGGTGCCGAGGTGTGTGTCCGAGCTGAGTGTGGTGCGCCAATTGTGGCCGTGGCGCGTGAGTCGTGGTGGAGTGATGTGCCGCGTGAATGAGGTTGGTGACCGAGGTGAGTGAGTCGAGATGAGGTGCCGAGGTGAATGGGGTGAGGTGCCGAGGTGTGTGTCCGTGAGCCGAGTGTGGTGCGCCAATGCGGGTTGTGCGCGTGAGCCGTGAGTGTGTGCCGAGGTGTGTGTCCGTGAGTTTGAGTGTGGTGCGCCAATTTTGCTGCGCGTGAGTCGTGTGAGTGATGTGCCGAGGTGAATGAGGTTGGTGACCGAGGTGAGTGAGGCGAGACGAGGTGCCGAGGTGAGTGGTGAGGTGCCGAGGTGTGCGAGAGTGTACCGAGGTGTATTTTGTGTGTGCCGAGGTGAATTTAGTGTGCCGAGGTGAAGTGTGTGTGTGTTATACTGGGGCGCCATTTGGCTGCCCCAAGCGCGCCTGGTGTTGCTAGTGTGCGCGGGTCTTCACGGGTGGGCATCTGGCAGCCTCAAGGCGCAACTTGGCGCCATGTCTAGTGTGGGTTCAAATAGCCCTAGGTGTCTGATTGGTCCTCAAGTGTCAATTTAGTCCTTAGGTGTTAAAATGGTTCTTTTGGTGTCAAACTAGTCCCTAGGTGTGGGTTTAGTCCCTGTGTTGACTTTAGTCATTTGGCGTGAAAATAATTATCGGGTGATCTTTTAGTCCCTAAAGAAGTACTATTTGTGGTGTGGTGTATTATTGGTGATTAAATAATGGTGAGAGGGGTCTATGACCTTTCTTTGGTGTCTGGTGAGCCCACAAGGCTATTGGTGAGTATATTATTGCTTTCTTTTGGTGATTTGTGTTTTCTCGTGCATAGTCATGGCGCCGCATAAATCATATGCATTTTTGGTGGAATAGCTTCGCCTCTAAATTATTTTGGTGTTTGGTGAATGCCCACAAGGCAATTTTTGGTGATGGATCCACATGCATATGCCCAAAGTGGAGTTTTGGGTTGCATTGCATACATTGCATACATGTTCCGTGTGATTGCAAATGGCGAATCAAGCTCGTGTGATCAGAAGTTAGTGTAATCGCTTTGGTGTAATCTGTCAATAATGTATTTAAATTTGTTGTTCGTGTGCTCGCTTCTCTCGTGTTCTCGCTTTATTTATTATTATCTATGCATTGAGACTCACCATCAAGGCCGTGTTGCCTCGTATGCCCAAGAATCTCGCAGTGACTGGATCAAGGTGACCAGAGATCCTTCATCTAGTATGGTCGAAGTCGCTTCGATACGAGTAACCGGGGATGTTTATTTGTTATGTCTTTTACTTTTTGAACTATTATTTAAGTTGTTATTTTTTCCACGATCGTAATGTTATTCCCGACTATTATTTTGGTGCTATGTATCCTCTAAACCGAGTTTATTTTAAGTAATTGTTTTGAAGTATGTTAAGGTGTTTGGTTTTAAATGTGACACTCTCGAGTGGTCGCACCGAAAATGTTTTTCACGCACTCTGATTTTCAAAATTAATTTAAATAGTAGTTTATGTAGAAGGGGGTGTTACAACTGCATCTTAAGTCAATCTTGCTAAATACTTTAGCACCCACTAATTGATCCATCAAGTCATCAATCCTCGCAGAACGTACTTATTCTTGATTGTAACTTTATTTAACCGCCGATAGTCTACACACAACCTCATACTACCATCTTTCTTTTCACTAGCAACACCTGGGCTCCCAAGGTGACACACTGCCTCACAAACTTCTTTTCTAACAAATCTTCAAGTTGCTTTTTCAATTTCGCCAACTCAAAGTGCATATTCTATATGGTGCCATAGACAATGTGCTTAGTGCCAGAACCGCATCAATAGTAAACTCCACTCTCTCTCGTGGTACATCGGGAATCTCATCGTGAACACCGTAAAAACTCACGCACCATCGGGCACCATCAATCTTCGCTCGCCATTCTCGCCAGACAACGATGCTAATAGAGAAAACAAACCAACCTCTTTCTCATCATCATCCCGTAGCCGACCGCAGATAGCAAACCCGACTTCTCTTCCGGCTAAGCAAAACTCACGCATCTTTCACGACAATTGATATGAACATGGTTATCAACTAACCACCCATACCTGCACGACATCCATCCCCTGGCAAATGATCGATCAACTAAAAATTCTCTACCATACATGGATACGTGTGGCATTTAGCACAAACAACTGAGGTAGTCACCGAACCCTTAGCCGAGTATCGATAACCATCTCCCTCAACATATCGTATAAAACAAGGCTTAAGTTCTCAACACATGCAAGAAGAATAAAACTATGGTGGCACCAAGATCAACAATAGCAACAAGAGGAGTATTATTGATATAGCACGCACTCTAATCTCGCTCACTACGCCTGACCCACTGAGCTTAACACCTTCCATACGACTTCTCTTTCTTGGGTTTAGATAACCGTGGCAATCGACGCGACCACTCTTCTTCACAATTGAAGCATACCACCTCCTTCTTATCACAAGCCAAGGACATGTGTCCCTCCTTCCCACACTTATAACATCGCTTCTTTTCCTTGCTTGGGCAATTCGACTCTTATGGCTCGCTCTTCCCACACGTAACAAGTAGCACCGGGCGCAAGATCTCCCACTTCGCTTAGACCCACCAACAAATTTACCAACAAACTTCCTTTGCCTTACCAAAGAGTGCACCTCATATGGTTTACCACGATTCGAAAATTCTTTTGCCTTTCCTTCATAACTCGAGAAGGCATTATTGTCCTCTTCAAAATTCTCCGCACTATTAACCAACAATGGGAATACACTGATCTCGCCGATACCCTATGGCTCTCTTAATTTCAAGACGCAACCCGCTTTTCAAACTTGATGCATTTGGAGAACTCAAGACCTCTCCATCATAGTGTGGATAAAACTTGGACAAGCCAAGAATTTTGCAAAGATACTCTGGGCCATACCATGCTACCTTGCTCAAGTCTCAAAACTCCACCTCTTTCTTTTCCGCGACATCTTCCTGGATAGTATTTCCTCTTGAACTCCCTCTCAAATACCGCCCAAGTGATCTCCTCATCGCGCTCACAACCCCCGACTAGCTGCCCTCCACCAATCATAAGCCTCTTTCTTCAACATGTGTGTGTGCCATAATAACCTTCTCGAGCACGGCAGCAATCCATGACACTAAAAATCCGCTCCATCTCGCTAGCCACCAAGGGCACCATCGTGGATTATACCCGCCTTCAAAAGTAGGAGGGTTCTCACGCCGAACGTGGGCCGTACTCACGCTGCCCATCACACACAGCATCGTGCATGTTACCCACAACCCCAAAGAATAGCTCGCAAGGCAAAGCAGAAAGCTGGCGCATCGCTTCGCCCCGCCATTCTAGTACCGCAAAATGCAAAACAAAAATCGTAAACGAAAGTAACAAAGCTCAAATGTTACTCAACTTGACGACTAACCACCGCACGACATTGCATCGAATCGCCTGATACCACTAATGTAACACCCCTTCCTACCCTTAATTTCCAACGCCATTATCGTGAGTATTCTATTGTTTTCAAAATATTATTTAAGTAGTAGAAAGAAATGTTACGCCTTCATCAAAATAAGCTCATCGTGATGCACCATTAAGTTCGCAGGTAACCACGCATACATCATAAAGTTAAAACTTCAAAAATCATCTCATCACAAATGAAATAAATATCGACTCACTAGTCCACTCAAACACGCCTCATAATCCTCAAATAAACCCCATGCAGCTTAAGTAATTTAACATCAAATCCCAAAATACGCCTCCCTAGGTGCTACTTCAGACGTAGAGCCACACAAACAGACTTCCCGACAACTAACAAGAAGGCAAACTAGACCTTCACTGCTGACATCTGCAGCTGCCACAACAGAGCAAACATTCCAAGCGTATGGGTGAGAATTTCAATAAAACATAATCGATACATAATAGAGAAATGAGAGCAGTAATCACATAGCATCATCAACATCACCAATTCATGGTCACACAACAACAGCCTCCAATCACAAACAAAGACAATTCACGCTTATAATTATGTATGAAAGGCAACCCCACTGGGGCATAATGCATGATGGTACCATATCCATCACAATTAAGAGGTCAAGCCTATTCTTCACCGGAGGCCAAGCCTATTCTTCACATTTATGCACATGCCATGAGATTCTATATACACATGTGCATTTCATCAAAATACTCACCCGGAGTACTCACCATCATCATCATAAAACACTCATGTAGTTGTATTCGCATAGTCATCAAAATCATATATATATATATATATATATATATATCACATCATCATAATCACTCATAGAGTGAACTCGCCATATTCATCAAAACCATGTAACAACATCATCACGCCATACTTTTTCTCATCATCATTAAGCATATATATATTTTCGCTATCTTTAGCTTAGTGGTGTTATAAAAAATAGTGCAATCGATTGACTATGGGATTACTCGTGTAATCGATACTACTTGCAAATGTGCATTGGCCACCTTTGCAAGACTCTCGATGCCCTTGTAAATACATCAAAGAAATCGACCTTAGTGGTAAACCACGCCTAGCCATAGTCAATTACGAAGCACTAAGAGTATAACAAAGACACCGAGACTCATTTATATAACATAGCATCACAAATTTTTTCTTAAGAATCGCCACGCTTCAATTCGAAAACACCTAGGATGTTCAAAAGAGTAATCGATGTATAGCTACTTGTTTTCAAAAGAGGAATTGATTCATACCTTTCATTTTTAAAATGGGAAATCGATTCCTTGTTTTTATTTTAAGTGGGGAATCGATTCTGCTTCCACTTTGAAGCTGGGAAATCGATTCCTTACTTCCATTTTGAGCTGGGAAATCGATTCCTTACTTCCCTTTGAAGTGGGAAATCGACTCCTTACTTCCATTTTGAAGTGGGAAATCGATTCCTTACTTCCTTTGAGGTGGGAAATCGATTCCCTTACTCCATTTTGAAGTGGGAAATCGATTTCTTGCTTCCATTTTCTAAAGAGGAATCGATTTCTTGCTCATATGTCTAAAGGGGGAAGAATCGATTCCGCTCCTCAGATAGAGCCCAAAATTGATTTTTAAGCTTCACTTTGGGAAAAATTACTCGATTCTTATATTTGTTTATTTAATCACAATTACAAACATAACAAATGTAATCATCCGTGCACACTCAATCAATCATATATATCAAAACATCAATTTCAGCAAGTCAACATCCAATTCAAGAGAAATTTCGATATCATCAACTCATCATAAGTAATATCCATTCATCAACAACATCTAACTCACAACACCCCATACAACTCTACCTATACCCAATTATGTTAAAACTAAATGCTCACCCTTACCTTTAATATGAACGCCCTAATATGAATGAGAACACGCACACAAAACTACAGCAACTCAATCGAACGATCTTCCTTCTTCCCTTGACATTCGCGATCTCTCCTCCTCTATGATCAATGAAAACATCAACACCACGGAAATTAGAGATTAAGGCTACATCATTAGGAAAAGGAGAGAGAACGATAATGAACGACTATCGAGAGTTTTACCTCAACTAACTTGAGTTCGAAGCATATTTTATCGCGCATCTTTTTATGCTTATGTGCTCCAAATTCAATTTTTAATATTTTGCCTCGAGTGGTTTTAATTTTGCACGCTGGCCATTTTGGAGATGCCTTGGCAGGTTGGCTGTGGCGCCATTGTGCACTCTCGAGTGTGTGTGTATGTGCCATTGTTTTGTTGTTAAAATAAATAGTGTTGTTTTTACAATGCGGTAAAGTTGATGTTCGGGCTTTGAAATAAGGACGTGTTGTTCTTGAATTGTTCAAAGTCGCTGCTTTGTGTTTAAAAGTAATAGTGGAGCCGTTTTTATGTCAGAAAGGTGTTGTTGCCCAAATTGCTTTGTTAGAGACTTGAACTCACTGTTTCCTTTAAAAATAAACGTGTTGTTGTTCTACAAGAAGAGGTGTTGTTTTCATGTTGTAAATGTGTTTTCCTTTCACTGAGAAGCTCACGTCAAGCTTTTGGATTGCTCCTACCATTAAGCAGGCAATTTAATGTTGTTGTTCTTAAACCGACCTTTCGCTATTTTTATAACTAAAAGGGTGTGGTTTATCGCGTTTTTATAAGTAAAAAGGAGTAATCAGATTCCTCGAATTAAATGCGCTACGTGTACTCAATTGAGGCGCACGCTTACTCAAACCTCACGAGAATGTTTACTAAAATTCGACGTGCTTTTTTCCCCAAAATTAAAGAGTTGATTATATTGTTTAAAGTTGCTGTTTTGTTTTGAAAATAATAGTGTGCTGTTTTTATATTGTTTAAAGATGCCGCTTTTGTTTTCGAGATTAATATGGTACCGCTTCCATGTTGTTAATGTTGCCGCTTTTGTCGCTTTTATCGCTGTTTTTCGCATTACTAAAGTGTGCTGCTTTTTCTACAATCTAAAGTGTTGTTTTTTACAATTGAAAGATCTCATATTTCCTAAATTAAATAGTGTTGTATACCCATATTTAACTAGCTGTTTTCCATTTATATGTCGTTGTCTACTTATATCTGTAGTGTTGTTTTCTTCAACTTAAATGTGTTGTTCACTCAAATATAACGTATCGCTTTCTTAATAAGTTAAAGTGCCGAAGTTCTTAAAATTAAAATGATGATTTCTTGAACTGGGTGGTGCTTGTTCGTAATTTTTTTTAAAAGGGGGCTGATTTCCTATTTTCTCTTTAGCATCATATCGCATTTTTGAGAGGTTGCTGTCTCGATTTTTTTATGTGTCGCTTGGTCTCACACGGACGTAGACTTAGTCCTTTATTGACAAGGAGTCACAGAATTAATTGTGATTGATGTGATTGATGTGGTGTGTGCTTCACTTTGGTGAAGTTATGATGTGTCGTTGATGAGCCTGGCCCCATGAGAGACCTAGGGAGGAATGGGAGCCGAGGAACTCCCTGGTGCAAAGATGTTGTTTTTGGTGTTGTCACTTTCATTGAAGTACATTAATGGGTGTTGCACAAATTTCAAGTGAATAGGTGTTGTAATCAGAATCAAGTTCGATCATAGTTGGGGTGGAGAACCAAAGAAACGAGAAGAGATGGTTAGATATGACGGCCGTATGTGTACGCCGAATGGTATGTGTGTCGGTTATACGTGGTGCATAATGTCGCAGGTGCAAAGTGGTCGCATGAGGTGAAAGGCGCTTCTAAGCGTAGTTGTTGAAGTGTGGTGAATATGAGCTTAAGTGTAAATGTATGTAGAAGCTAGTGGTTGAAGCATAGAGTGCCTAAGTGCGCCATGATGGGTGGCAAGGGGAATGATGGTGAACCAAGTAGATGTAACCGAGGTAGTTGTAGCAATACGTAACTGAACGAAGTACAATG